>APFE030218019.1:33364-131237 GCA_000404065.3 Pinus taeda | reverse complement strand
CCCTGCCGTTTTCGGGAGCGACTTAGGGAGCGGTCGCTCTGTCGCTCCCGGAGCGCTTTTTTAAGCCCAGGAGCGATCGGGGAGCGATCGCTCCCGATCGCTCCCGGGCATTAAAAAAGCGCTCCGGGAGCGATTTTAACCGCGCCGGGAGCGGGTTGGAGGAAAAGAATTCTGCGGACCCGAAAAAGAAATTAAATTTTAATTTTTTTTTGTTTTTTGTTTTAAAAGCCCAAAGGGCATAAAAAATTTCATTTTCAAAGATTGAATTGGTTGAGGAGCAAGAGCAAGAGCAAAGGAGCAAGGAGCAAGTGCTGAAGAGCGAGGAGCGAGGAGCAAGGAGCGAGGAGCAAGCCTGCAGAGGTAAGTAACTTAGTAATTTAGCTAATCTAGCTAGTTTAATTTAGTTAGGTAGTAATTTAGTGAATTTAATTTAGTTTATTGAGTATTAAAATTACGAATTTGAATTAAATTAATAAATTAAGTTAATTAATCCCAATAAATTAAATTAATTTGCAGATTGTTGAATCAAAACCCTACAAACATCAAACACCATGGACTTGACTATATTTCTGGGCATTTTCCTCTTCCTGGTCCCTTTTATGGTTATTATGGTGCTGGAGAGTAGGAAACGGAGGGGCCAAACTGAAGAGGGGGATGAAGAAGCTGGAGAAAGTCAAATGGGTGAAAACCCCGGTGAGGAGGAGCTGGAGGAGGGTGAACAGGACACTCAAAAGACTAAACAAGACCAAACCCCATTGTGGAAATATGTTCACAGGGCTGAAACAGGGAGAGGGGGTGGAACCACTAAATTTCATTGCCCCATTGCAACACTGATTACACAGGTTCATACACCCGTGCTAGAAGACACCTCTGCGGGAAAAGGCCATGGGATGGAGACAAACAAATAGGAATCAAAACTTGTGCAGCGGTGTCAATAGCGGATAGAGCCAAATACATAATGGAGGAGGAGGAAGCCCAATACAAATAAAAAAAATCAAGGGGTTTCTTTGAACCAAGCTCACAATCACAAAGAACTCCTTCAACATGCTCCCAAGGCAGTGGATATGGAGGCTCAGGATCATCATCTTTAAGGCGTAGAACCATATCAGATTTCCTTGATGAGGGGTTTAGGAATGATGTGGATTCAAAGGTTTACAGGTTTCTCTATGCATGTGGGATACCATTCAACGTTCTTCGCTCACCTTATTGGCACGAAATGGTTTCGGCCATAAATGATGCCCCTAAAGGATACAAGAGCCCTGGGTATGACAAGGCAAGAACCGTTGGCCTTGATAATGAAAAAGCAAAAATATCACATTCTTTGAATAGAATGACAAGTGCTTGGACTGAGCATGGGTGTCCATCGTATCTGATGGATGGACAAATGTAAAAGGCAAGCCATTGATAAATGTTCTTGCTGTGTCTGTTAATGGTCCAATCTTTCTAACTGCACATGATTACTCAGACAAGTTCAAGACCGCCATCAACATTGCAGAAGCATTACTTGAAACAATTGACCGTATTGGGCCATACAATGTCATCCAAGTCATCACTGATAATGCTGCTAATTGTAGGGCAGCGGGAGCAATTATTGAGGACAAATACCCCAATATATTTTGGTCTGGATGTTTGGTTCATACATTGAACCTTCTGTTGCATGATATTGTCAAGAACAAAAATGAACAATACCAATGGATTGGTGATTTGTACAAAAAAGGCAAAAAAATGATAAAATTTATTACAAATCATAGCAATACCCATGGCCTTTTCCGCAATCACTCGAGATTGGAGTTGTTGAATATTGCGAAGACGAGATTTGGTAGCTATTACCTCACCTTCAAGCGCCTTTTGAAGGTAAGAGAGTCGATGGCTAGCATGGTATCAAGTCCACATTGGCAGGTATTGAAGGAAAGGGCTACAAATGCAGCTGACAAGGGAGGTTTTGAAATGGTGGAGGAGGCCGCTCTTGATGGCCAATTTTGGACAAGTGTGAGGCAAGTTTTGGATTTCACCAAGCCCATTTATCACATGATTCGGTTTGCAGATACAGACAAACCAGTGATTGGCGAGGTGTATGAGCAGATGGATACCATGTTGGGGCAAATAAAAGATATTGTTCATAACAGAGATCCCGACTTGTACAAAATGATTCACGATTTTGTGTGTGTACGGTGGAATAAACTTAATCTTCCACTACATTGCTTGGCGTATATCCTTACGCCAAAATACTACTCTACATCTTGGTTGGGCCAACCTGCACCAGGGGGTGGGATTAGGACCAAACCCCATTTAGATGTAGAGGTAACTAGTGGATATTTGCAAGCATTAGAAAAGTTGATATCTGACAGGGAGGAATGTGCAGCTGTGCGCCTTGAAATAGGCAAATACTTCAGTGGCACTCGTTTGTTTGGTAACTTCCATGCAATGGAAGACAGATAGATTTGATTCTCTCACATGGTGGGAAACATATGGCGGCCAGGGACTTTTGCCAAAATTGGCAAAAAAAATTCTTTCACAGGTTGTAAATACTTCTTCTGCAGAGAGGTGTTGGAGCACCTACAGCTACATACATAATGTGAAAAGAAACAGACTCAATGAAAACCGAGTAGAAAGCTTCGTTTATGTGCACTGCAACTTGAGATTGTTGAGTCATTACTGTAATCGGGCTTATGAGGATCCCACATATAAAATTTGGGACAATCACCCAAAGGATGACAATTTGGAGGATGGCATTGTACATCTTGAAGAACTGGAAGAGGAACTTATAAGGGATGAAGATGAAGCAACCGCAGCAGCCATGCCACCTCCACCTCCACCATCCAATAGCAGTGCTCAAGTTCCGAGTCTTGTTCCTTTGTTGTCGCCACCTCCATCTACACCCTCACATGGAGGGCATGTGCCTTCTAGTTCTGGTCGTCGGTTTGTGCGGGAGACTCCTAGAAGACCACCTCGACCTGCTTATACTCCTGAAGACTCTCGTGGCAAGGGCCACATGTAGATTTACAGTTTACTTGTCTTTTCTAGTTTCTATTAGTTTTCATAACTGTTGAGTTTTGAGTCCTTGACTCTTGACTCTTTCATATCATAATGATATTTTTTGTAAACAATATATGATTGTGACAATGAAAATTTGAAGTTTGAAATTGGCAATTATAACTCATTGGTAATGATTGTGAATTATGAATATGATGCTTTGTGAAAGGCCAAAGTTGTTTCATTTCATTTCATTATTCATGTTTCATTTTATAACATTTCATTTCATGTTAACAGTTAGAAGTTAGGACTTGGAAATATCTAAGATATTACTTCTTGTAATGGTTAAACTTAGCTTACAAGTACAACTTTGGTGATCAATGATGATAAATGTTATATATTGAATTTTCAATTTTGAAAGCTTGAAGTTGAAACTTTAAGATTGAATTTGATGAATCATGATTCACAAGACTCATAGGGAAAAACTGCCCCAGAAAAATATCGGGGCACTGCCACCAACCCCATGCAGGGGGACTTTTGCCCCCCGCCCCCCCCCCCCCCAACCAAGCCTAACACAATGTATTTCACGTGGGGATAGTCATGCAAAGAATATAACACATACCCAACAATAGAAACACAACCATTTAGTTTGTCAACAGAAAGTTCGTTGGGAAATTGCAAGGCACCCAATGCAGTAAACACAGAAATAGGACATTTATTACATGATCTAAAATATACTCATCACACTGAAAAAGAGTAACTTGCAAGAAAAGAATTGATATCATTCTGAATTTATAACTTGGTTGGTGGCGCCTTGTATGTTATAGTCAATGAAAAACATATTCACACCTTAACATTAATTGTGTACCGAGCATCAATTAAGGGAAGATTGATCATTTACACACAAAAAGCTCATTCTGTAGCAGATCAACACAGCAAAAAAAAGCTCTAAAGCTAATGCATAGGACAAGAAAACAAATACACAAAACAATAAAGAAATAAGATTGTAAATCTAATGTAAACTAGCTACTAAATACAAAAAGAAATGACGGCACAGTGTTATACCTTGAGTGGGCCCTACTCCAGGTTCGGCCTAATGCCTAAATCCACAGTTACCAAAGCAAAGCAACAATTGAATTCCACACATCAAACCAGGAGTACAATGATTACAGTCATAAGAGAAATTGATCTTACGGCGTAAGTTACAGTCTCGTGTCTTAAACGAGAAAAGGGTAGGCATCAGCATATTTATATCTTATGAGGGAACCTACCTATTCCACAATGGAATGAAAGATTCCTTGAAATATGAAATTAGTTCTAACGCAAGGAACAAAAAGGAAAACTAGTCATGCCTATGATTGGCTGAAAACCCAGTCAATCATATGCAGATGTCTCTTTGATGGTTCTCAGATTAACTCGTGTCACTAAATTCTCCTGGTTAGTCCAATGTGGTAACGCTACAACTTGTGATGATGGCTTTCTCCATGTGATTGTTGTTAAACCTGAACCGAGCTCAATCCTCTGTTCACGCACACTGTCCGGAGTATCCAATGTGCCATTGCTTAATTGGAGAACAAACCCACGAGATGCCTGTACCCTTGTCTTCATGGAATCTTGGATCAAGGTGATGATGGCTTTCTCCATGTGATTGTTGTTAAACCTGAACAGAGCTCAACCCTCTGTTCACGCACACTATCTAGAGTATCCAATGTGTCACTGCTTAATTGGAGAACAAACACCCGAGATGCCTGTACCCCTGTCTTCATGGAATCTTGGATCAAGGTGAATCGCTTTCCATACTTCATGAGGAACACAAGGGACGCCCCTTCCATACTCCATGATAAGCCTTCGATCAAGGTGAAGCCCCTCCATACTTCATGAAAAACCTTAGATCAAATCGTGATATCAGGGTTTGGCATTTTAACTTTCTCCACGAAAGCAAAGGGTATATTAACCTAAAAGTAACAAGCGCCCTTGTGGAAATCAAGATTAGCAATGAAACCATGGAACCATAATTGGTCACATAGAGGCACATAAATATACACAATGATCCAATTAATCCCTAAAACACATTTCAATTCCAATCATAAAAAGAAAATGAGAGAAATCAATGGCAATTGTACACCTCAGCAAAACTATGACAAGTAGAAGTGATCAAGGGAAAATTTGTTATATCATCCCCCCCAGTTGGTTTAGTTGCATGTCATCATGCACCCCAGCTATTCCTCATCAGAAGTTCCTGTATCTAATTCACGCTAGTCAAATGTTGGATGCTCATAATCTCCCTGGCCATAGTAACCCAAAGCTCTTTCTAGTTGTAGCTAATGAACTCTCTCCTCCCCCTCATTCGAGGTAACAAGTGCTCTATAAAGTCTGTTGAGGCACCATGTGATAGGAATGTGAAAACGTGAACCAATCTACTTGGGACCATACCTTAATAGAGAATTAGTATAAAATCCTGCCATGTTGAGGGCCATGATGAAGTAAGGATAACCAATAGGATTTCCATTCCTCAAGTAATTGGGAAGGATCTCCCATACATCATGCGAAATCAGAAGTGCCTCTACTGAATGAGCTCTCAGTCTCTCAATATTCTGTGATGGCATGCCTCTGACGGTGCCCGGTAGCAATAGCATTACCTGGATCTTATATCATCCTTTCTAGATGTTCCTTAATTATGTGAGGTAGAGGGTATTCATCCCCAACCTGTAGACGTGTCTGACTCAATTATTCCATAAAAGTCAACTTCTTTTATTTTACCAGACCAAGAATATAAGATGAGAATGCCTACAACTAGACATCCCTAACATAGGGATTAGGATTCCAGATTATGTATTCCTGTAATAAGAAATTAAAGAGGCAAAGTTCACATAACAAGTTTTGGGCCCCATGTCAGTAAAGAGAAACATGTCTATAAAGTCTTGGGGCTACTTCACCTCATGGGGCTACCTAGATGTTATTTGCTTCAATCTAAAGGAGGTCCACCTATCATGTCATTGGATAGGATAAGCCTTTAGAGGCCCTCTACAAGGGATTGTTTTTGAAGCTAATTCACAAGCCTGTTGAGTTAAGTTTTGGGATTGCTCCAACTGATCCCTATAATTCTTAATCTTGGCTTCCCATTTTTGCTCTTGCATCAAAAAGATGGAAAACCAACATTTTTTCAATTCTTGAGAACCCTCTGGAGGTGAGATTCCTTGTCAATAATTCCCATATCAAATAATTCACCCTTAGCTCTCCATTGAGGGAGGTAAGGTTTAAGTTGAAGAAAGACGTAGGAGTTAGTGCCAAGTGATAATCTCATCTAGGAGGGCATTGATAAATTGTTGAGCTTCTTTAACATAAGTTTCAGCATAATTATCAGCTCTAAGTTATGGGTATCCTCCTATTTGATAGCCCTTAGCAAATTCTCACATTCTCTACATCCTAGGCTTACAAGTTCGCAGCTTACTCCTCTATTTCTTATTATGAAGCATTAACCTTTTATTCTACTTAAGCAATACTTGGTAACTCAGGCTAGTAAAATTAAATGGCTTCAAGGTTAGATACAGCTTACCTTTCTTAGCCTTATCTTGCCTTCTGTGATCGGTCTTTGTTGTTCCTAGTCCTGCGATGAATTGTGGATGTTCTTCTACCATGAAGTCTCTCGAATGGTCTTGTCCAATGTTACAAACATCGACATTAGGATAAAATCAACAAGGGTCCACAAAACCAAAATATCGTAAAAAACAAGAGAATATCAGAAGAAATTGACAAACATAAGCAAAATTAAAAACAAAAAAAACAAAAAAAATACAAAATTTGAAAAAGTCAAAAAAAAAAATCACTTCACGATTTTTTCCATCAAATCACAATTTTTTCACGTGGTATATGATAGAATCGCGATAATTTTGCCCCTGAAAAAATTGTCGATCTTTTTGGCTGATAAAATCAGCTAGGTCAAAAA
The DNA here is from genome assembly GCA_000404065.3 of Pinus taeda. NCBI lineage: Eukaryota > Viridiplantae > Streptophyta > Pinopsida > Pinales > Pinaceae > Pinus > Pinus taeda. The sequence goes on along the minus strand of APFE030218019.1, from coordinate 124,318 downwards.
ATCGCTAATTCGTGATTTTTTCGACATAAAGTCAAGATGTTTGCAGCATCGGCATTGCGGGGACTAATGTCTACAAGAAGCATTCTTTGAACTCCTCTTCGAATTGCACATTGTCACTGATCTAGGCAAAATTCTAAGTCTATTACAATATCTTCTACCTTCTCAACTTCGTCAAACTCCTCACCCTGCATGGTTTTTTTGACCTCTGGCTCAGAGATTACCTCTACACTAGAGTTGTCTAGTTCTACCCTTGCCACTCCTCCAACCCTCTTTGATACCTATGTTGGATATCGATGTCTCGAAGGTGCAGCGTCCTGTGGCTAAGGCTACCTTCGATGACCAAACACCCTAGCTCTAGGTTTGCTTGGTCTCCCTGAGCTACAATTCCTTTCGAAAACATGTTCCATGTGACCTCTCGTTGCTCCAATTTAGCTACAATTAACATTTTGATAAACCCTTTATGGTATAGTGTTGTTTTCGTGTTCCTCCTTTTCTGCATACCCTCCGCCATCTTGGTTAGACTTTTGAGGAGATGACATGGCATATTCAATAGCTTATCTCCTCTCAAGTGCATGAGAATGCAGGCATGGTAGTTATAAACCATGATGTACCACCTTCGATGACCAAAGACCCTAGCTCTAGGTTTGCTTGGTCTCCTTGAGCTACAATTCCTTTCGAAAACACGTTCCATGTGACCTCTCGTTGCTCCAATTTAGCTACAATTAACATTTTGATAAACCCTTTATGGTATAGTGTTGTTTTCGTGTTCCTCCTTTTCTGCATACCCTCTGCCATCTTGGTTAGACTTCTGAGGAGATGACATGGCATATTCAATAGCTTATCTCCTCTCAAGTGCATGAGAATGCAGGGATGGTAGTTATAAACCATGATGTACCACCTTCGATGACCAAAGACCCTAGCTCTAGGTTTGCTTGGTCCCCCTGAGCTACAATTCCTTTCGAAAACATGTTCCATGTGACCTCTCGTTGCTCCAATTTAGCTACAATTAACATTTTGATAAACCCATTATGGTATAGTTTTGTTTTCGTGTTCCTCCTTTTCTGCATACCCTCCGCCATCTTGGTTAGACTTCTGAGGAGATGACATGGCATATTCAATAGCCTATCTCCTCTCAAGTGCATGAGAATGCAGGCATGGTAGTTATAAACCATGATGTACCACCCTTCACAAGTAATAAACCTCTACAAGGACAGTGCAGCTTCACTCCAAGGCTCTACTAGTGCACTCCTCTGAACCTCGTTTCTCAAGTCTGGTAGCGAAGATGGGTTTTGTAAAAATGGCACTGAGCTTTCATTTGGAATTCTAAAGTATTTAGTCCTCTAACCTGACTAACAGACTCCTCTATGACGCCAATCACCAATTGTCGAACTCGAACTCAAATTCCGTCAAAATTTTGAGTGAACTCAAATACGATTTCAGCATCATAGCCCAAAAATCTCTCCAAAATCCCAAGCCATCCAACCTCGGAAAAGATTGCCCTTACTGCGAAATTGACCTTGATTTCTTCAAAAAATTCTAGCTTTGTTTTGTTGATGGCCCCTATCATGACTGTATGCCAATGAACTCAAATGGTAGTTCAATTCATGGGCAATAGAGGTCCATTTACCAATAATCCTCCCTTTTCCAGTTAACTATCTAAGGAATTGGGGTCGGATTACACCATATTCTTCACATGAGGTGGTCATATGATCCTATACCTTCAACTGCGAACTGAGATAGTTGTGAAATGATGACTGTTTGTGCTGCTAAATAGCTTGTAAAGTAATCACGTGTTTTAAGTCATGCCAAAAATGGCAATGCTCTCAATCAAATAAGAACTGTCAAGAAGCTCATGCTACAATAATCATCATTCTATAAAATGCGGTATGTTGCAAAAATTCAAAGCCATTTTATATCATTAACAGATTGTTATGCTACCAAATGTCCCTTGAAGATTTTAACCGAATTGTTTCCAAAAAATATTTCAAGATTTTAATCTTTTGGAGGTGGCATAGGGTGTTGTATTATATTACAACTTTCAAAACTTTAAGAAGCTTCAAAATGAGCAGACTTATTGTATTTATCCCAAAAAGCAATTATGTAGCACCAAGATTGCTCTTATTATATACCTATTATTAGGTTTTGGTCTTAACAGAGTTTAGTATAAGAGGTAGCTTGACACTCTTCTAAAGATCTTAAGCACCTTGAAATAAAACTCTTTAAGCCTCCTATGTACTATATATAAGAACCTCAAAACAAAAATCTATTGAAAGTTGACCAGCTATGTACATTAGAGAAGCAATAGCTGGGAGCAGAATGATGTGAAAAAAAAGTCTCATCTGCCAGAAGGTTATTGACAAGCCTTTAGTCATAGAGCTCAGAGAGGATAAATGGTTTTAATGGTATCACATATTGCCATCTCAATCTCCTAGATTCTTTTTTATAAAGAAAAATTGAAAATGTGTTTATTGACCCTGAACCATTGTAGAATAAAATGTGATCTCAATGCCATTGCTAGTTCCTTGCAATATTTGCAACTTTGAATAACCATCATGAATATGATCCTTATGTTGGTCATCTCAAAGCAATTGGAAAGAGAGAGCCTTGATTTTGATCCTAAAAGGGGGCATCAAATAGAATTAAGAGCCTCTCATTGGATGTTCTATTATAAATATATATTATTTTTCCCTTTTATTCTCTCTTTTTTTCTCTTTTTGCCAAACCCTGCCTGTCGAAGCCTAGTTTTTAAAAAAAAGTTTGTCGAGTTGTGCCTTGAAGAGGTTTTCACAACTTGAAATTTTTCTTTTTTCTTTTACTACTCTTTTGGTGTTATCAGCCAATAACTAGCTTTCTAATAGCATCAAGGATGGTAGCACCTGAAGCTAGGTTTTCACTACTAGATATTTTTTCTTTCTTTTTTTTTCCTTTTTACTTTTTCTTTCTTTTTTCCTTTTTGAACTGGAAAAGGAGAGATTAGTAGGTTGTGGGTGTTGGTGGCAACCACCTTGCACACAACTTCCCAATCTTCCTAACGAACTAAATAAACTCCTCCTTGAACTTGGGCTTTTGATATAGCGTTAGTTAATGACCATTTTCCATCAATGGGGTCCTTGTGTTGTCAATGATGCAGAGCTTGACTAAGTTGTTATCAAAAACATTGTCTATTTCATATGGTCCCATTCATCAAGTACAAAACTTGCCTTTGAAATCTTTGTACCTTGACTCAAACAGGACAGCCCATTCTCCTTGAAATGTCTTCATGATCAAACCATAGTGTCATCTAGCTCTTTGTTGTTGGACTAGCGTAATCTATTGTAACGCATTCTGTTGTAACATATTCTTGGAAAAATGACGCATTTAAAAAAAAGGGCTTCATCAACTTCTTGCTTATCGAGTATTCTCATTCCCTTGGGAATGATTTTCAGAGGAACTATCTGCAAAACTTACAATAGGAAGAATTGTACTATAGGCATGATAAAGCATTGATGATTGGTTTTGTTGGGCATACCCTCAAATTTTGTTAATGTTGTTATACTGCTAAGTGTTTTGCCCAAAAGCACATATTGTGGCTAAAGACTGAAATCTTACTAGTTCAACCTCAAAGATGCCTTTCAAGGTTTCTTATGTTCAACGTTTCCTTGTTCTATGATATGAGAGGTAATTTCTTTCTAGTCATAGTAGCAGACGCAAATGTTTGCACTGAAATTCACACCTTAGTAAGGCATATTGATATGCCTTCTAATAGCAATCAAGATGTCATAAGCCAAAATCATGATTTGCAACTAAAGATAAAGACACGGGGCAATGTCAAATTCCATGTGAAATTCATTTGGAAGTACAAGACAATATCAAATTTAATCACATCTATTAGTGGTTTCACGTTTTAAGGAGCATCACAATCGATGAACTAGATTCAAGAGTATCGGACTTGTGTGAGGGAACTAAACTTACAGAGGATTTGCTAACGTGGAGCGCAGTGTGTATGGGTGCATATGGAGTGAAATGGGTTACATGAGGCAGTGAGTGGCACAACATCGTCATCTGCAGTCGTTGGATGGTTTAAGTTATGATCAACTGTTTATATTCAACCCCTACATGTTCAATGTTTAGCAGGGGCGGGGGGGTCCGTGATTTCTTGTTTTGTCAAACCTGCTTTAGAGACGTGGCAAGCATAGGTTAATAGTGGGGGCCCCCTGCGTGGTTTCTAATACCATTCCCCTCCCTGCCCCCCAGCATTCCACTTACAATTTTACAATACCAAACTATGGCGGGATTTCAGGTGTAGCTTGATCGCAAAGGCTACAATTATATTGCATGCAATTGCTCTCTATTCTCTAGTCGTGTTCTTTGGTGCAAAATCATGGTGTCTATTCTCGCAAATGGTGTATTCCATAGGCATTGATAGCTATCACAGATATTACTTCGTTAAAATCGTGTTGTTGTTAGCTGCTTTGAAGAGTGTGCTACAAGGAAACCATGAAAGTAGGCAAATTACTCGAGTGTACTGATTTTTTTTTTACTACTTGAGAAAATATGGAAATACAAATGCATGGAAGTATTTTACATATCTGTTTGACTACCTTCCTAACAGCATTCATAGATACCCAGACCAATGTTGCATGAAGCAGGGATGAAACGGGGACGTGGAAGTGTCATTTTCCAAAACTCTAGGAAGCGAAGTGTCTGCTATATATATATATATATATATATATATATATATATTGCATTTATACTTCAAAACAAACATCCCAAATACCAAATTAGTTGTAGAAGACATGAAAACATGCATATTTTTGCATAAATCAAGATAGATATAGCATCCATTGTACATTAATGATTAATTATTCGAGCATCAACCATCTAGAATCTAGATTCTTCGCCTCTTGTCTAGCCTTTGCCTCTACCTCGATTGTCTAGGGATATTAGTCAACATTGCCCAATTTTGATCAAACTACCGAATCCAAGACTTAAAATATGGTAGAAAAAGCTTAACATGCTTGATCGATGATTTTGACTTGATTGAAAGGTAATTTTTTGCTAAGGGCGTGCAAAGGAGTTCAACAATTAACACCACCAACACTAGGGTACATATAGGGCTTGGTGCTCTTGATTAAATGCTAATCGCATACCTTCATACTTGATATAATCTAATGAAATGCCACAATCCCATTGATCCTGAATTCCTGAAAACTGTCAAGTCTGCTGAATTTTGAATAGGATATGAAATTCTATTTTCTCCACATGAAGTCCAATGAGGCTGGAAGTCGGAACCACTCTCAAACATCCTTAGTCATTTCATGGTAATGTTAAAAATTTAAGTGAAAGGATGAAAATGAAAAATAAAGAAGAATGTCACTTTTACTTTAAAAATTTAGCATTACCATGTGGGATGATTGGGGACCTTATTCCCTTCATTCCTCAACCCTAACCCAAGGTGGACCCACCCCCAACAAGCAAACTCACCAAAAAATAAAAATAAAATAAAATAAAACTGATTCTTTAGGCCGCGCAGCGCACTTTCCCGAAGCGCGTACGGAATCGTACGGGAACCGTACGATTCGGCCTCCGAAGCGTCGCGCTTCGTACCGTCGAAGCGTCGTACGAAACGTGCTTCGGAGATTCTGAAATCTGTTTTGGAAGGACGCTTCTGGAATTTCCAGAAAGCGTCATTATCAGTGTGAAACGCATTTTGGAATTTCGAAACCGCGTTTCGAGAGGCGCTTCGTGGATGCATCCATACAGACCGCATTTCGGGGGTTACACCCGGGGGCAGACGTTTCCTGCAACATTGACCCAGACCTTGTGTCAAGTGTAACAATGTTGTTACAGTTTTTAGTGCGTCAAAATATTGTTACAGGTATGGTAATTTAGCATCTATAATGGAGATTAGCGAGATTATGGAGCAAAACTTCATTTAATTTGAGCCAACACCTAGAAAACACATACTAAGAGTCTAGAGCATTCTTTTGTTAAAGTTGATTGTTGCTTTATGCACACTATTTAGAAAAAGAAACACCATTTACTTCTCCAATTTCTTTAGGCATCGGGGGCCTAAAAGGGACAATTGTTAGATCAAGGGCAACGGTGGAGACTTGGCCCACTGTCACCTCAACTAAGATTCCCTACTCTTCATGGACACTTTCACCGATGGGAGGAGACCCGGTATATAGAAAGCCACTTGTGAAGGATGAATCAACAAACGGATGTGAAGTGACCTCAATGATCCTTTCCCTAGAAGAAGATTAAGAATGGATCTTGCTTGCTCTTTAAGCAAGGTACAAAGCTTTCTAGGAGGAGGAGGTGAGGATTTAAGGGCCAGGTTAAGGGAATATGACTTGTAAAGGAGTCTCCCAATCCCTAAAATCCTTGCAAAACTTGGATTCCCCAATTGTCTTAGAAGAAGTGTCTTTGATGAGAAATGGGACCACACGGAGCCAAGTGGACCCAGCCTAGGTTAAGGGGAGGGAGTTCAGCAACCAATGATGATCTTAACCTAAACAAGGAAAGGGAAAGGAACAAAACAAGAGTTTCCACTTAAGGTGCCAAATTGATCGTATGAGGTACTAGCCTAGGGAACATCAGGGCAAAGTTCGGTCTTAGGGCTAGGGCTTGAGATATCTCGCATTCCCACCATTGGAATTTCTTCAAATTGGGAGGAGACCTTGAGAACACACCAACACAGTAGAGGCCAGGAGATCGAACTTTTTCAATGGCCACTTTGTCAGGAAAATGATTCCCTAGGTGGGTCAGTGTGGCTAGACTTAGAAAAGAGGGGGGAAAAGGTGAAGAAAAAGATGTTTTAAGGTTATCACCTTATGGTGGATCAGTGCCAAATTCCTTTGGGGATATGGTGTCAAGAAGAATTATAAGAATGGATCTCGTTTCTAGCTCAAGGAGAGGCTTTAAGGGAAACTTTGTTTAGCATTAGGGCAAAAAAAAAGAGTGACCTTAAAGTGTTTATACTTCGTTTGCAAAACAAGATGGCTTATCAAGATAACTTCGATCTCTAGGAATATTCGTTCAACAAACATGGCCCATACATAGACATATGCTATATAAAAACATAATTCCACAATGAAGCAGTAAATGCATGCAACAATTAGCCCTAAAATAGCGAAAATCCCATGATCAATGTATGTGACAATTACAAAGTAAAAGAAAATAGCATCAAAATCGTACTTACATGTAAGAGAATATATCCAACCATCAATCCATTTGCCAATTAAGAAGCTCCAAGATAAGAAAATGCAATCCAAACATCAAAATTCATCGATGCTCCAACTTCGTCCACCAAGAAGGAAATGTGAAATTTTCAAGAGAAAAAGATCCAATCCAATTGATGATACAAAATGAATTCATGTCTCTCCTATTTATACACTCATTAGGAGTTCAAATTACCTAAGTGGGGCTACATTAGCCCCTAAAATTAAATTAATGTGCAAAGTAACTAACCTTTGGTGACAAGCCCACCAAACTAGCTCATAAATAAAATAATAAGCCTCTCAAGAGGGCAAATGATAAATAATGCATGTCGTAGGGCCCTCCAAGAGACCTGATGAAGTCCATAATGATGAATTGAACTTCCAAATCAAAATAGCATCAAAATCGTACTTACATGTAAGAGAATATATGCAACCATCAATCCATTTGCCAATTAAGACGCTCCAAGATAAGAAAATGCAATCTAAACATCAAAATTCATCGATGCTCCAACTTCGTCCACCAAGAAGGAAATGTGAAATTTTCAAGAGAGAAAGATCCAATCCAATTGATGATACAAAATGAATTCATGTCTCTCCTATTTATACACTCATTAGGAGTTCAAATTACCTAAGTGGGGCTACATTAGCCCCTAAAATAAAATAATGTGCAAAGTAACTAACCTTTGGTGACAAGCCCACCAAACTAGCTCATAAATAAAATAATAAGCCTCTCAAGAGGTCAAATGATAAATAATGCATGTCGTAGGGCCCTCCAAGAGGCCTAATGAAGTCCATAATGATGAATTGAACTTCCAAAAGTAATGGACAAGGGATTGGCCCCTTGTTCTCCACATAATAAACCTGTGGTGATCCCAATGGCTATGAAGGCACACAAGTGACCTCATGGGTCTCCAAGTAAATCGAAGATGCCTTTAGATCATTTGTAAAGGCTCAAATGATGGTGTGAGTGATGCCACATCAGCATACAAGTCCTGGGTCATCTGCCAAGTGCATGGTACCATTGTGGGGTTGGTTGAGCAAGGTGAACCAGGTGCATCTTCCTCGTTCAATAGGTGAATCTCTAGCAATCTCTAAACATCTATGGGGATCCATGGAGTGTTGTCTATTGTTGTGGAGGCCCATGGTTCTCAACACACACCCTACATGTACCAATGTAGCCCTCTGGAGGGTCAAGACCCAATATAGGGAGACCAAACCCAAGATGGAAACCACATGCAATCTTACATAAGACCCAATGCATCCCCTAAGCTTCCAGTATAACAAGTCATTAAGGAAATCGAGTAAAAGAGCTTACAAATCATGCACAACAGGTGGAGACTTCATAATGGAATGCCCTTCCATAATGCGTTTTGGCATGTGCTAATTGTCTCCAAGCTCCAAATGGGGTTAACTAAGTATCCCATTAGGTGGTTTCTACTTCTAAAGGGGATAATATGTCCAAGGTACATCCTTTAAAACGTGGTGGCATGTGATAAAGAGATGAACGGGTTAGGGAATGAAAAGGGGCAGCCCTGGGCCACACGCTGGGGTACAAGGGTAGCTGGTAAAAGGGAAGCCCACACTTGGGCATATAATGTATAAGAGGGAGCAATCATGGTACCGGAGGTGCCTCGACCTTGGTTTTTCTACCCTTCTTTATGTGCTTTTTGCTTTTTATGATTTTTCTTTGGTTAATTGCTCAAGGCTCAAGGGGTACGAGCATGATGTGTGAGATATAACAGTGGATAACCCCTTTGAGGTAGGGCGGTTCATTGCCAACCACGGTTTGAGACAATCATGTGTTCCTAAATGATAAAGGAGGCTCATCGAAGGCCTATAGGAACCAAGGTGATGGCCATGATGATGGGGTAGAGCTCATGTATTGGCTTTTGCCCACATGCTAAATGTGTTTGTCCTAGCCATCTTTAGCATTTTGTCGTACATTTTCCTATTGAATGTGGCCAATTATGATTTTACTTTTCTTTTCAACTGCATCAACCTCCAGGACATCATTCCAGGCCTGACATAAGGTGTGGGCGAGAGGAAAGGGAAGACTAGCCTTATGTGGACCCAGTGGAGGAATGTGCACCCAAGTGGGAGAAATGATAAATGGGGCTATAATGAGTGGAAAGGGGGTAGTATATGTGGATGAGGGAGCGGGACCACGCAACCAAAATCAGGGTTTCCCATGAAGTAGCATCCATAAAGCCAAAGGGTCAGTAAAAGAGATCCCACTAGACTAGAATCCAAGGTTAACATCCAAAAGGTGTCTAAGGTACAAGAGCACAGACCTAGCCCATTCTTTCCGCCGAATCCCCCCATTAATCCATGCTCAAAAGTGTCCATGATAAGCAAACTATAATACTCAATTACCAAATGACAAGGCATACCTTTAGGTTCAGGAGGCCCACCTTCAATCATACGATCATGGCAGATGGGTGAGGGACCACATGGTTGGCTTAGGTGGTGAAGAAGTGGCTCGACGAGCTAGTTGGTGGCTACAAGGGGTTACTGGTTGCCGGCTAAGGACCATCTTTGAGAAAAAAAAAAAATTCCTAGGGATATCACCCACAAAATGGTGGGTAACAGGCCCTACTCCAAGTTCGGCCTAAATCCACAAAATTACCAGAGCAAAGCTACAATTGAATTCCATGCATCAAACCAAAAGTATTATGATTATAGTAATAAAAGAAATTGGTTTTGCAGCATAAGTTACACTCTCATGTCTTGCACGAGAAAAGGGTAACCATCGTTGCAAATACCATTACATATTTATAACTTATGAGCAACACTACATGTTCCATAAATTGAACAACTGGTTCCTTGAAATACGAAATCAGTTCTAACACATAGAACAAAAGGAGAAATTATTCATGCATATGCTTGGTTCGAAACCTAGTCGATCATATGCAGATGTCTCTTTTGATGGTTCTTGAATTAACTCATGTCACTAAATTCTCCAAGTTCCTCCAATAGGATAGGTTGCAACTTGTGACAACGTCTTTCTCCATGTGATTGTGGTTAAACCTAAACAGAGCTCGATCCCCTAATCGTACACATTGTGTGGAGTATCGAGCACGCCATTGCTTAATTGGAGAACAAACCCCGGAGATGCATATGCCCCTATCTTCATGGAATATTGTATAAGGGCGAAGTCCTTTCCATACTTCATGAGAAAACTTTGATTGGGGTGAAGCCCCTTCCATACTCCATAAGAAACCTTTGATCGAAGCCTGTTATTAGGGTTTGGCATTTTAACCTTCACCACAATAGCAAAAGGGTGCATTGATTTCAACACAAAAGCTAAGGGTATACTGACCTCAACACAAAAGCAAAGTGTATACCTGAAAGAAACAAGCACACTTGTGGAAATCAAGATTAGCAATGAAACCATGGAATCATAGCTAGTCATATAGAGGCACATTAATCCAATTAACCCCTAAAACACATTTCAATTCCAATCATAAAAAGAAAATGAGAGAAATCAATGGCAATTATATACCTCAACAAAACTATGACAAGTGGAAGTGACCAAGAGCAAAACAATTATATATGAGGACAAAAAGGGGTATATCTATCAAAACATTGTCAAAATGGAGACTCATCAACCATTAATCACCCTAGGGCATAAAACTACTAAGAATTCAAACCCTAACAAAACCACATATTTGGACTATATGATGTTCACAAACAATACCCTATTATAAATATGTATTTAAATCAAAAAAATGACCAGAACAATAATTATGGGCTATAATGTTTAAAATTATAAGTCACATGTTAACTTCTCCCAAATCATCTTCTAATTATGATGATGCCACGTGTGATCAAATAAGAAAGACAAGAAGAATAATGTACAAAGAAATATAATGAACTTAGGTAATTACATATTTTTTGAAAGTTATGTAGAGCACCAACTAAGCTCGATAAAGTAAAAAGAAAATGAGAGGAATCAATGGCAATTGTATACGTCAACAAAACTAGGACAAGTGGAAGTGATCAAGAGCAAAACAATTATCTATTAGGACAAAAAAGGGATCGATCTATCAAAACATTGTCAAAATGGGGACTCATCAACCATTAATCACCCTAGGGTATTAAACTACTAAGAATTTGAACCCTAACAAAACTAGATATTTGGACTATATGATGTTCACAAACTACACCCTATTATAAATATGTATTTAAATCAAAAAAATGACCATAACAATAATTATGGGTTATAATGTTTAAAAGCATAAGTCCCATGTTAACTTTTTTCCAAATCATCTTCTAATTATGAAGATGGCCCTTGTAATCAAATAAGAAGAATAATGTACGTGAAAAATAATGAACAAAGGTAATTACATAGCTTTTGAAAGTTATGTAGAGCACCAACTAAGCTCCATAAAGCACAATTGCAATGAAAATGACAAGGTTCGCCTGTATAAAGTACCAAATTTCCTGAAGGATTCCATTGATACAAGGAAAGGTCCTATTAATGCTCTAATGCCCCACAAGATGTGGAGCAAACTGTCTCGACTCTCAAGCCATTCTAAACATAGCTTACAAATTGCTTTAGTGGTATGCTACTAAGGCTTGCACAATGAAATTCAAAATTGTGTTGCATCGATACACTCTATTTTCCTTGTCCCTATCTTCTCTTTCTTGTTTTCAAGCATATTACAATTATGCATAGCTTACCTATATACTTTTCTCTGGGGATGTGCCTAGCAGTTCGTACTTTGGTGTAACTACAAGCTAAGTTGTTCTTTTAGTCCCATTTGTCTTTCAAGGCCCTTAATACAATTTCAATTTCAAAACAAACAACATATGTGCCACCATCTTTAGATGGCAAACCAATTGTCAACAATGATTCAACACAAAGTTACATGTATGACTTCTTTCCAACCCCAAATATTCTACTCATATGAATGCTCTTAACCAAGTTTTTGATGATTTTGAATTCACTGACGATGGCTAATTATTTGTTGGTCCTCACTTCAAATACCTCATTTCTTTCCAATTTGTATGGTGCACTACAAAGCCCATATTGCTAGGCTTTGCAAATAACACTTCATAAGTAAATCCCCTTTTGATTCTAAGGTTTGGAGACTGTTGACCACTCTATGTCAACTACTCTATAACAGTGCATATTTTTTCAAAGGAATTCCATCATGTTCGAGCAATCAGATATCCTGGATTCATCATCAGCATTCGTCATATTATCAGAGTTGTAAACCCAAATTCTGCAAGTATAATGAAGTATAATGTAAATGATCCTAGTAAGGCCATATATGTATATATAAACCTAGGTAAGCCTATTATTTTGTCGACGAATTCCATCCTAGGAGGTTTTTCATCTCACTGATTCATCTGTGTTTCTAAACATGAATGGTTGGCAAAGTTTTTCGCTCCAACCTCACCCCAAAGCTAGGGTGGAATTTATCATCAAGGTCTCAGTTGAGTCCTAGTGTTTTAGTCGAATCCTTTGTAAAAGTGATTTGGGAATAATTTAAGCTAATTGGCTAAATTATTTTATTACAAATCACTTGGTCTACTAGATCATATTGAGTCAAAGAATCGGGTAATAAATTGAAGGTCTATAACGAACAAATGTTCCTCCTTTGAGGTTTGAAATTGTAATATCTTGATGTAAAAAATATTTTGATGCATAATCCCTCATACTTAAACACCATGGCTAAAGTATTAGAGGGTGGAAAAAATTATTAATTCCCACAAGTGTCAATTAATTAAATTTTCCGGTATAAAAAATGCTAAAAACCTAGGCCATAAATTTAATTAATTAAAGTCAAAATTAAAATCCTAGAGAAATTAAATTCTCCGAGTGGAAAACTTCGTGGGTTTTAAAGAAATTAATTTTTGGGGGTCCCCACAGGGAATATTGGAAATTTCAAAAAAAAATTGACCCTTGGGCCTTGGTGATTAAATCAAAGTCAATTTTTTGAGGAAATTCGTTCAAAATAATTATTTTTGAGCTAATAAAAAATGGGTTAAATGAGAAATTCGAAAATTCCTCAAAAATAAAGATTTTCAACGATGGCGATTAAAAGATGATCAAACATTTATCAACATTCTAGATTATTTTGGTGAGGATCAAGCCAACTAGCCATTATTTTCCACTTTGAGAATTTATCTATAAATTAGAAGCTATTTGCTTCTCAAAAAAAATAATAAATAAATTGTAAAGGAGCTCCGAGTCAAGCTCTGTTGGTTGTAATATTTTTTTACCAATAAAGCAAAAGACTTTGGGGTTTATTCATGGTGGTGTTCCTCTTCTACTTCTTGTGGTAAGTTTTGGATCATTTTTTTAATGCTCTATTGAATAATATTTTAAAAGTTATTATTTCTTTAGTCGTTGAGTGGATTAACTATTAGCACAAGTATGTTGCATTAGTTACTGGGTTTAGAGAAGCACCCTAACTTGATTGATCTAGCAGGTATCTCTAGATCTCAAGGTCATTGTGTCTACATAGCCCCTATTGATCTAATAGCTTGATCTTAAGTGTGTAGAGACCACTGTTTTAAAAAATGGTCGAGCCAACTCCAACTCGACCGAGCCAGACCGAGCCATTGCCTAGTTAGGTCGGCTCGGTAACGACCTGGTCAACTCGATTGAGCTCGAGTTAACTCGGTTGGCTCGATCATCGTGGCAAATTGACGGCTTGCAGATTTTTTTGGGGGAAAAATGGACCCCGCAGCCAATTCTAATTTGGCTTGGGGTTATTTTGAGGTCCATTTACCTCTCCCAACCCTATAAAAGCTACCCAACCCTCTCATTTCCTCACAGCTATCTCATTGCATTTGTGTGAGAATTTGTGAGGAGTTTGTGAAGAGTTGTGGAGTTTGTTTTTGGAGCAGCGGTGAGGAGTCTTGGACAAGCATTGGAGCAGCAATGAGGAGCTTCTTGGGCAGTGATTGGAGCAGCAGTGAGAAGCTTCTTGGGCAGCCATTGGAGTAGCTTTGAGGAGTTGGTTTGTTACAGCAACATTAAGGAGGCAGTTTGTGCCTAGAGGTATTTTTTTCACTTCTAAAATATGTTTTTGCTTATTTATTTTTTTGTGCAAATCTAGAAATTGAAAAAAAAAAAAGTGTTTTTTGTAAAAGAAATGAACATTGAAGCGATGCTATTTTTTTTGTTTTCATTTTCAGATTTTTTTTCTTTCATTTCCAAGTCAAAAAATGGCTCCTAGAGCGAAAGGAGTTGCTTGGGCATATGCTGAAATGGTTGATAATCAAATGCATTGCAAATTTTGCCATAAAAAAATTAAAGAGGGTCTTGGGGGCATTCATAGGCTAAAACAACACTTGGCAGGTATTAGAGGCCAAATTACTCCATGTGAATCACCACAAATTGGGGAGATTAGGAAGGAGTTGTTAAATAGCTTTGAGAAGTTTCAAGAAGAAAAAGCTAGGCAAAAAGAAATAGAGGTTGAAATTGGGAAGAAGAGAAGTATACAACAAATGATGGCTACCAACCCCCATTTTGATTTTGAGGGCTCTTCATCTATCCTTTACACTGATGCATCCTACCTCTTCCACCATGTTCCTCCCTCTTTGGAGTCCATGCAAGAAAAAAAGGGTAAGCGTAAAATGAAAAAGAAGGGTGATATGAATATCAAAAGTTATTTCACTGTCACACCCTCCTCTCCATCAGAGATACACATGGTCTTCAAGGTAGTAGAAGTCATATGCAACCCACTTTAGATGACCATTGGAAGAAAGAATTTATGGAGATTGCTTGTGATTACATAGCTAGATGGTGGTATGATGTTGATATCCCCTTCAATGCTTCTCGTTCACCATATTATGAGACTATGTTTGATGCCATATTCGTTGTTGGAAAGGGCTTCAAAGGCCCTACTATGCATGAGCTAAGGGGGTCTCGTTTGCAAAAAGAAATTTCCTCCATTGATGAGTATTTTAAAGATTTCAAAAACTCATGCGCAAAAACAAGATGTACCATCATGTCAGATGGATGGACTGATCAAAGGAACCGTACCATCATAAACTTTCTTATCTTTTGCCCACAGGGAACCATGTTTCTAAAATTAGATGATGCATCTGATAGAGTGAAAGATGGACAATTGTTGTTTCAGCTATTGGATGAGGCTGTTGAGGAGGTGGGGGTGGCTAATGTTGTTCAAATCATCACAAATAATGCCTCTAACTATGTTCTTGATGGTAAACTGTTAGAGGAAAAACACAAAACCATCTTTTCGACCCCATGTGTTGCACATTGCATAGACCTCATGCTTGAGGATATTGGCAAATTAGATTGGGTCAAGAACATTATAGATCATGCCAAAAACATAACAAAATGTATCTACAACCATTCATGGATTTTGAGCTTGATGAGGAGACACACAGGGGGCAGAGATATTATTAGGCCTGCCATCACTAGAGTTGCAACTCATTCTTTGACATTGCAATCTATGCTTTCCCAACATAGAAAGTTGCAAAAGATGTTTTCCAGTGATGAATGGAATCAAAGCCAATGGTCTCACAAACAAGATGGCAAATATTTGAAAAAGAAAGTTAATGAAGAAATATTTTGGAAAAGGCAGCAAAGATTGTGAAGGTTGTTGAGCCACTGGTGAAGGTGTTGCAGTTGGTGGATGGGGAAGGATTGGCTATGGGCTTCATTTATGAGGCTATGGATCAAGCAAAGGAGCAAATAAAGACAGTATACAAAGATAGAGTGGCTAAGTATGGGCCCATTTGGGCAATCATAGATGAAAGATGGAACAATCAACTCCATTGCCCTATACATGCAACTGGGTATTTTTTGAACCCAAGGTATCATTATAAAGCTCTGGAGGCAGGGGCTTTGGGTGGGGAGGTTAGAGATGGAATTGACTACATTGATCGCATGATCCGATTGGAGAGTGATCAGCTGGAGATACACCAACAGGTCACTTGTTTCAGCAAGGCCTCAGGTACCTTTGGCAAGAACTAGCAAAAATTGCAAGGGAAGCACATGAGCTAGGTAAACAAAAATTTCAATTTTCAAATTCTTATTTTGTTAAATTGCTTATAATTTGAAAGTTGACTGTTGGATATAAATTTGTTGAGCTAACTCATTACACTACTATGTTTTTTGCAGCACAATGGTGGGAGGCTTTTGGTAGCCATTATCCTCAATTACAGAAGTTTGCAACTTGTATTTTTAGTCTAACTTTCAGTGCCACTGGATGTGAGCACAATTGGTCTGTCTTTGAGAGGATTCACACGAAGAAGAGAAATCATTTGGAACAAAAACAGTTAAATGATCTCGTCTATGTCCAATACAACCTCCGGCTTAGACGCAACCAATTGCTAAATAAAAGACTTGATTCAGATCCCATTGTGTTGGAAGATATTGATCCAACATCAGATTGGGTATTGGAGAGTCATCCAGCAGAGTTTGATTCTGATGAGGATCTTGATTTGGATTTACATGTGGAGGCATAACTTGAAAAAAATGTCTAGTTGAATGTAGATACACTTGTACCAACCTCAGGATCAGCTCCACATCCTCTAGTTGCAGGCGCTTCCTTTGCTCAGTCACGACAGAATCGCATATCTCGTCTATCTCAGCGTGCAACTGTTGCACAGCTTGCTAGTGCTACCATTTCTACAGTTGCAACTGGAGATGATGATGAAGAGAAGGAGTCATGGGTTTCCCTGTCTGACTCTGATTCAGAGTCTGGGCCAAATGATGTTGGCTCCTCTAGCAATAGCCAGTAGTACTAGTGACTAGTGATGTTTTACAGTTTACTTTTGTTGTAGAGGCCATTCAGAGCTTCCTTGGTTATGTGTTTGTGTTTTGATCTCCATATCATGTATGTATTGGACAGTGCACTGGGTCCATTTTGATATAATGGATATATTCGTGAGCCTACTTTGATCATATGTTGTCTTCTCCCTATATTCTAAGGCTTTGTGTTTGGAAACATAAAAAATCTTTAAAATTATGTTTTTTTCTAAAAAAATAAATATTTAATGTAATTTTTACAACGACCGAGTCATTGAAATCAAACCAGCCGCATTGATACCGAGTCGGAGTTGGAGTCGGAGCCGACCCTCGGCCATTTCCGAACCGGAGTCGGAGTTTTAAAACATTGGTAGAGACTACAGGAATCCAGATCTTTCACGTGAAGGGAAGTCTTCGGTTGGACCAGCCAACTTCTAAGATAAGAAAGCTTAAGAGCCCACTTTGTTAAATCTCAAGGCTTATCTAACGATTGGTTTTGCAGAGATCTTGGCCATTACTCACCCATTTAATTTTTTTGCTCATCTATTTTTAACATTTATCTATTGTGTATTTAACGAATAGATCTGCTTATAAGAGCCATAAATCATTGTATATATTGTAAAATAAAATTTTGTAAATAATTTAAATTTCTAACCCTTGTATAGATCTGACTTCTTTTGTACATATCTTGGACAAATCTAACGTGGGTTGTCTAGATCTAGGATTTAATTGCTAGGATCTTGTACATAAGGTTCCTTTGCAGGTGAAAACCCCATAGATCTGAAGAAAGGACGACCTATTATGAAAATCTGAAATTCTTCACTCTTTCAGCAAGGGTTTTGAGGGTTTCTTACAATATTTGACCAGCATTTCACCAAGGAAAGGGGCCACAAGGGGTTTTGGCATGCCTATGCCTTCCTTGAGCCCAGATCTACCAGACCCATATGCCAGAATCTGAACACTCAGCCAAGGAAGAGAAACGCTGGCCTGAAGAGGTAAATTCTTTCTGAAGTTTTGGTATTTTTGGGCTACTCTTTTTGGGGTTTTGCAGAAATCCAAAATGTTGAGGCCTCTAAGGCCTGATCTTGTGCTGATCTACCCCTACCGCATTCTCCTCCTGCTCCTCCAGTAATAAGCTACTCTTATTCTCCTTATTGTGGATCCAAGGAGCCTCCAATACACCTGCCGCAGGCCTGTTCCTTCTCTTTTAGAGTCTCTGCCCCTTGCCAAAGGTCCTAGAGGCTCTCTCCTGCTTGTCGTGTCCCTTGCATCCTCTGCCCTTGCCTCCGCATTTCCTTATTCCCTTTGCGTCAGTCCTTCCTCCCTTCTGCTGCCCTAGACCTGCCTTCCATGAGGCTTTCTCCTACCCACCGCGAGCCTCTGCCATTCCTCTGCTGCCTATATGCAGTCCTCCCTTTGTTTGCCATCAGCCCTGTGGTGTTTTCTCCTCTGCCCACTGGCCTGTACAGGCCTTTTTGCCTTACGGCAGGCCTATTCAAATTTCAGGCCCTCTCTCGTCCTTGGCAGAACTACGAGGTCCCTCTCCCATCACCGCAGGCCTCACTTGCCACAAATGGTAGGCCTTAGGGCCTCTGCAGCCCATATCTTTGATCATACTTTGTTCCATGTACCCTCTTCCCTCACTGTTTGGCAACAATTTGATTTCTGGCCTATTTCTGGGTGTGCTGTAGCAATTTGGAGTTAAATTTTGCCATGATTGCAGGCAATCTAGCCATCAAGGAATGTTGTGAGCAAGCCTCCAAAATTCTCAAAGACTTCAAGCATAAGGATCTGATTTCTAAACCCCTTTTCTTCTCACTATTATAACACAGTAAGATAATCATCTCATAAACAGTGGTAACAGATCTGCTAGAGTGGTATAGAATCATTGATAAAAGGCCTGAGTTCAACAAATGATCATTTAAAGAATTGGGCTGTGATTACTTAACTTGTTCATCATCTTTGGATGACTGTATTACTGTTTGTATAGGCATTTCCAGATCTGAGCATAAAAGTAACATTTACATCTAAATTCATCAAAAGTCTTGCTTGGCAAAGTGTCCTGACTTTGGGACATGTCATTTGGGTTTTGCATTTCATAATTTGCATTTAGGAGTGCTCCAAACAGAAGATGTATTCACTTCTGTTATAACACTTACCCCTGCTGTGGCCCACTCAGTCTCTTTGACTTCATTTTCTGAAGCTGATGTTGGTAGTGTTGCAGAAAATTGGAGCAACTTTGGGTGTCTTGCATGTGGTCCATCTGCTGAAGAAGTCTTGGGCAAGTGCTCCATTTGGTCTAGGTTCATCGGTTCGGTTCTCTAACTCTCAAAGCCCTCTCTGTCTTGTACTACAGCACTCTAATCATCCTATAACAGTGATAAAACACACATAAAATTAGTTCACAAATTACCTCATACCTGAAGGAATTAATTGAGTAGGCTTGGCACTTTTGTTTCGGTAAAATCTCAAGATTTTGGTGACTGTTCTCTGTTATGAATGCATTATGAGGTCTGACCCATAATTGTGACCTGGGAAACCTTTCATGCATTGCATCCTCATTTTAATGTATTCTTGAGAAAACAAACAATTCTGGGACTGTATAATGCATTTGGCACAAAAGTGATTTACAGTTAGTTCGCTGCTCTCATAAGAATACCTCACTGCTGTCCTAATTTAATACTGTCATAAGCTTATTGAATATTGCTATTTTGTTGGGTGATGTATCATTGGTTAAATGCTAATTGTATTAAATGATTTAGTCTTTTGGGAAAAGATTTAATTTTCATAGTTGGCATAAGAACTTTGGCAAATAGTGCTTTTATTATTATCATTCTTGTTTCATTTGTTGGTCTCTACTTGTGAATGATAATTAAAGATCTAAGTAATTCACTCTCTGAAACACTTGACATCAATCTCAAGAAATATCTTGTTGAATGGTTTCCATTGGACATGAGCATATTGGCATCTGCTGTTCTTTCACATCAACAATTCAATTGGTATTCCATTGGCATTGTGGTAAAATGTTATTGCTGGTTGGTTTAAGGAACATTAAGCTTTAAGTCTCTTGAGCAATCTTGTTGATTGGCATCTCTTGTTGGAAATCTAATTGTCCTAACTGGCATTGGGAAGTCTTAACTTAAGGAGAGCTGACTGATAACATTAATAATCTCATAATTAACATTGGTATCTTACATTGCCTCTAAGAGATCATTGGCTTTATTGTCCTAAGTGAATAAGTTTTCTTATCGCCATTATTGTCATTGATTGGATATCTATTGTGGATAGTAATCTTTCCTTTGGACATATTGGTAAATTACTCTTTAGAGCATACATAGTGTGGTCATCTAATAAGTGAGCAATTACATCATTGCGTGAATTTTTGGTAAAAAACATGATTTTTTAATTAGTGAAAATTCACAATTAGTTTTGAGTCAATTTTTTGAGACATCAACAATTTTTTGTCATTGTTATCAACATTGAGTTTTATCTTATCTCTCTTTCATTCTCATGTGTCCAATAGTTGCATCAAAGCCACAGTTTTGTGGCCCTTGACTTAGGCACTCTCACCATTCACATGTTCTATCCATCCACATGCTCATTACCCTCTATTTTCCATGGCAATCTATGCATTGGCCTAACCTGCCTGATCGACATTTGGCCTCAAGTTTTTGTATCTTGTGTATAAAACTTTATTGTCCAAATATTAGGAAGCAGAAGATTCACACATGTGAAGGAATCGGCTCTTAGTCACCAATATCTAAAGAATGCTACAAGCCATGAGATTGCACCCCTGCATTACATGCAACTTCAATTCAATTGAGTCACCTTCTTACTACATTTCCAATTGGCATTTTGTACAGGTAAAAAGAAAAGCACTGGGAGGAGTGAGATATGAGCATTTTCGAAATTTTGTGTAGAAATGCCAAGCCTTTAGCTACTTTGAACATGATCTACAGACCATTGGCCCCACTAGGCATTTGAGCCTTCCTTCCTAGAGATATATGTTCATTGTTACAAACAACCTATGACAAAAGGAAAATGGAGCCCTTGTCCAATGCTCATAATTAGTTGAAGCTAAGAAGAAAGCTCTGAAATTTGTGGCCTTTCCCTTTGACATCTAGTTTCTCTTCGATGTCTTCCTCATTTTCTCCTTGATCTCATTCACTTACAGCAACCTAAGGGTTTCAAGGACATTATTTTATGAAGTTTCGATGATGAACATGATGTTGTCAATAAGGACTTCTATGGCAAGCCAATGAATCATATATGGAACCCTTCCCTGTCACCAAAGTTTTTGCATTTGAAGGATTTCAATGGATTGTTTTGGTTTTATATGGACCTAGCTCCTTGAAGGGCTAAAGAGATGTACATCTATTTGGAATCATATAACTTCTAGCCATTGACTATTTGTTAACTATTGCTCTACACCTTTTGGCAAAGGAAGTTGCAGTTGGCTCTTCGATGTATTAATAATGTCATTCTAGATCACAACTTCCCCAGAAGAGACAAGGTCTTTTAGTTATGGCTTCCCAATTTCCGTGTGTGGAGCAGAGTTGGAAATTTTCATATCGTTTTCAGGTTTGTTAAGTACATTTCATATACGTGTATGTATATGAACATTAACAAATTGATGGCCATTGGCATTAATATGATAAAAGGAACTCTGGAATAGGATCTCTAAATCAAAACGCGAGAAATTCTTTGGGAGAAGCACATCATTTGGAAGCATTCCATCTTCTTTTGCCCAAAGTTTTGCCTTATGGATCTCAATCAATAACTTGTTTAGGTATTGGGATGCATTGATATTCTCTATTGTTTATGTGTTGTTTAATGGAAACTATTTGACATTGGGAGCATTAAAACATTCTTCTCTTTGTAAACTAAACATCTAAATGAGTTGGAACTCCAATCAACTCAAAGCATCACCACATTCAATCTTGAAGATCAATTCAACTCTAGAATATTTGTAAGTTGCAAATAGTCTATTTTTACTTTTTTTTAAATTAACTTGAATTGCATTGTAAAGGGGCACATTTAGTAGAACAACCTTCATTTGTTGAGCTTGAGTTGTTTGCAAGTTTCCTCTCTTTCCTAAGCAAAACTATTCTGAGTTTTCCATAGTTTGAGCCCTTGAAACTTTGAGGGGCTTTGTTAATTTCCCTCACAAAATCCTACAAATAGGAGGACCAAACCACATTAAAAGGGAACCAAGATACAAGAAGCATAGATGGCCCTTGCCACACATCTCAACTTCTTCTCTATCTTGATTGCTGAGCATTCTCAACACTTTGCTATATTTACTTGTAGTTGGCCATTTTGATGTCTCTTCTTCAAGTTGTGCCGCCCTCACTTTCCTTACTTCATGGACAATCCTTGGCTCACTGCTAGCAACCAAGAGAGTATTGCTACCAATACCAATATTGCTTCTTTGTTCTTTCAACTTTTGAGCATCATTATGCTCATTCTCAAATGTGGCCCTCACCTTCAGATTTCCAGCGTGTGCATGAACATCAACACCCTTTACCCCTTAATGCAAAATGCGAGCCTTGACTATTGTGTAAGAACCGTTTGTAGGTCCTATCATTTCACATAAATTGCACCCCCCCATTCACATTATCCCCCACCAACCATTTGCTTGAACTTGGTAACATACTTCTGAAGAGGATAGTATTCTTGTTGCATGTTGCTTGAGGAGCTCTAGGGGCTTCAGAAATGATAGTTTTAGAAGCCATGAATGCTGCAAAAACAATAAATAAATCTGCAGCCCACACCCTTCTTCTTGCTGCCAACAACCATCATCTTTATGGAATTGCAACAAAGCTTGTTCCCAATGCTCCAAAACAAGTAAAATGCTTATTGTTTCTCCAGGAAGCTCTTTTTACTAAAGAAAGAGTGAGGATTGAGTGAATGAAGTATTTCAAAAGAATTCTTAATTTTGTTTTTTCTCTTAATTGGATATTAAAATCAGTTAATTAGGCTTCTAGATTGATTAGATGCATCCATCAATTATTAATTAAGTGTATTTATGCCCATGTCACAAGGTTTCCCGAACGACAACATTGAGGTTCGAAATTCAGCGAACCTACAAAGAAATTCTCAGGCTTGATTAGGTTCGTCAAACCTCATTATGCTCATTCTCAAATGTGGCCCTCACCTTCAGATTTCCAGCGTGTGCATGAACATCAACACCCTTTACCCCTTAATGCAAAATGCGAGCCTTGACTATTGTGTAAGAACCGTTTGTAGGTCCTATCATTTCACATAAATTGCACCCCCCCACTCACATGATCCCCCACCAACCATTTGCTTGAACTTGGTAACATACTTCTGAAGAGGATAGTATTCTTGTTGCATGTTGCTTGAGGAGCTCTAGGGGCTTCAGAAATGATAGTTTTAGAAGCCATGAATGCTGCAAAAACAATAAATAAATCTGCAGCCCACACCCTTCTTCTTGCTGCCAACAACCATCATCTTTATGGAATTGCAACAAAGCTTGTTCCCAATGCTCCAAAACAAGTAAAATGCTTATTGTTTCTCCAGGAAGCTCTTTTTACTAAAGAAAGAGTGAGGATTGAGTGAATGAAGTATTTCAAAAGAATTCTTAATTTTGTTTTTTCTCTTAATTGGATATTAAAATCAGTTAATTAGGCTTCTAGATTGATTAGATGCATCCATCAATTATTAATTAAGTGTATTTATGCCCATGTCACAAGGTTTCCCGAACGACAACATTGAGGTTCGAAATTCAGCGAACCTACAAAGAAATTCTCAGGCTTGATTAGGTTCGTCAAACCTCATGGTCAAATTTCAAGTTGAATTTTAACCTTTAGTCAAATTCGAAACCAAAGGGAAAACCTAAATTTGGGATTTTTATTGGTTTTTTAATTTTTCATAAATTACTAAACAAAATTATGATAACCCTAGAGCCATTGACTCATAATCCTCTCTGCACTTTTTTGTTCACTCCTCACTCAACCAACCCACCTCGATTGCTCATATTGTCAACCCTCGACATTGCTAGCTAGAACCCTAGGACCATTAGATGCTCACTATAGTCTTGATTGTTTGTTCAATGCCAATTTGATCTGCCATTACCACTAGCACACAAACCATATAGCTGCTAGGTCGACAACCCACAACCCACAAAGACTTATTTTGTTGGAGCCTATGAGGCTGCCAACATTGTTGTGGCGAGCCTCCGGAGATTTGTTAGTCCCCAACTCAAGCCATAGACTATAGCCTATACCACAGCCTATGTTGCACAAAAGTTCTAGGAACCCAGCGTTTTGGGCTGTACCTGTACCCAAAACTTGGTCAAAACTCGACAATCATGTAATCATGTATGAGAGTTTTCCTTCTAAGTTGTCATCTATGGGTTTTATTCTTGCAAGATAATTTGTTATTCACTTATTTATAAATTTCTTTACATATATATATAGTCGACATTTTGGTCAACATTTCCATTTTTGGGAGGCAACGTTTCTAAATGTACCCATTTCAGAAACTCTGAAACGTTTCAGTGCTTTGTGTAACATAGGCCACATCCCACAAGGTTGTATCCATAGACTAGTGTCACTACTATACCAAGGCTCAAGAGACCAAGCCTCAAGGGGATTTGAAACTATATATATATACAGAGAGAGAGAGAGAGAGAATTATATAGATGAGCCTCATGGCCAATGTCATCTGAAGCTCATCAAAAAAAGGTTGAATTCATAGATATATATATATAATAATATATATATATATATATATATATTGAAAATATTATAGATGAGCCTCATGGCCAATGTCATCCGAAGCTCGTCAAAAATGTAACATTCCAAATCAGGAAACAACGTACATATGGCCAGTGGCATTTCATCTCAGTTTGTGTTTCCTAGCATATCTGGGACTTGGGCGTGGCCATTCTAGGTGTTCCCTGCAACTTAGTAATACACCTATTGCTGACAAACTAGCAGCCTATGCAGGTTTTCAGATGTTGGGTTGCCAATTGCTCAGTGTATTTTCCACACACACAGCCCTATAGACACACACACATGTGCATCATGGGAATCACACGAGTAAATCCTCTATTGGATTGCTCTCCATGTAATCCTTTAGCCTTGCATTAACCAAAAAAACTAATGCTCCATGATGAGACAAAAATAACGGTAGAAACCATTTTCCAAGGGAAAAATAGTAAGCTGGTTTCAAATGATTAAAGAAATGAATTATAAGCTTCACTAGCATTTCAAGATCATGAATAAATAGAAAGATATCAGACAAATAGCTTCACAAAATGACATTTACTATGCAACAAACAGAAATTTACATTTCACATTAAATTTCTTTACAGAAATTGAACATGACTGGACATCATAAGCATCTGTGGAAAATGAAGCAGGTAATTTACAGGTAGGGACCAGACCATGATGCCCAAAGTTATACAGATCAGAAATTAGTTTTTGTAAACAATCCATGGAGATTTGAAAATTACACTATATCAATTTTCATTCTTATTTCAGATATTACTGTGATTAGTTAGTTTTAAAGATATTGGTGAAAAAGTCAAAATCAGTCTTAAAAAGCATGAAAGGAAAACACTCCAATTACCAAATACACAAATAAAGAACTTCAAGTCACTGAATTCAAATTTCAGACAACAGAAACAGACCTCTAAGCAATCGATCACTGCCAATTGATGTTCTTCTGCAAAGTCAGGGTTGATCTTAATGACTCTACCAAGTGCATCAATACCCATATACTTCAAATTGTGGCTGTCACTCTGTGCACAAGTGAAACAGTCACCTCCACATACAAGGAAATTATAAGAAACTAAAGAAAAAATTGTGCAGGAATTATATTCTTATGTGACAACTAGGAACTGGTCCAAATTAAACTTTAATGAACTTCCAACAATATTGAAACATATGTATAGAGGTTGAAACATTATAAACCTTTAAAAACCTGGATGTCACTTCAGCCGCAGTTTCCAGTAGCTTGGGACTGGGATAAATAGATGTCACCGTGCATATACATTCATATAGAATGCCATTCCCAATATTGCTTGTTGGTTCACATTTCCTGAATATATCTCCCAAGACAGTATACATATTCTCACTTGTTTGCTTGTCTCCAGCACCAAGTAAAGCTAATATTTTCAGTAGTTTGATCTGCAATTGTAAGGGACAGAATAATCAATTAAAAATTAGATGTGAAAATACACAGGAGGCAGCTTGCTAGTTGTCATGTTCTAGCCCATAATAAAAGAAACCCGAGTATCCAATGGTAGGGTATGACCAAATATATTATCAATCTAATTGATCTTTAGAGAATAAAGAATTAATCAGCCCACTGAGAGTGCTCAACCAGGAGAATTGTGAAACAGATTAATACAAATTTGAAAAAAGGCCAAAATATTTTGACTAGTAAAGAGATAGAAGAACATGCCTGATGGTAGGGTATGACCAAATATAATATCAATCTAATTGATCTTTAGAGAATAAAGAATTAATCAGCCCAAGAGTGCTCAACCAGGAGAATGGTTAAACAGATTAATACAAATTTGAAAAAAGCCCAAAATATTTTGACTAGTAAAGAGATAGAAGAACATGCCTGCAAACAGGTTGATACATGGTAAAAATACATATTTAATGTTCATATATTGTATTTCAGATATTTAAGAATAGAAAGTGCACCCATAATGAGCACTCAACAGAAAAGGGCCAGCATGCATCTGTAAGATTGATGCACAACAGATCCAAAAGGCCCCAGAGTGCACAGGTCTCAAACACCTACAGCATAAGTAGAGCAATAACACCTAGGCACTATCAGGGTATGGAGGACACACAACGTGCATGAACAGGTGTGGGAAGAGGGCGAGCAAAGATTTGTTCCACTGTGACACTCATGGACCTATTCATACACCCAATGTATTAGGTGCAACATACTTCTTACGTTTTGTAAATGACTTCTCCAGTGACAGTGGGTGGAACCAGATACACACTTGAATTGAAAGCATTTCATGACCTTGAATTAAGGATATTATTATGTATTCAATGTTTACTCATGCTTTATAGGCACTTTTGTAGGATTATCTGCACTAAGATCTATTAATGCTCCCTGGTGCTAATATACCAACTGTTTCCGCCGACCTCTTGATTGGTTTGGCCAACGTATTGACCATTTCGACCAACATCCCAACCACTAAAATGAAAAAGATAATCGAAACTATTTTAAAAGAATGCTAACATTAATGTCTCGCAAATCAAAATAAATAGAGCACTTGGGCCTTTCTTAATGATAACTCTCTTTTTTGGCTATATTTCAAAATTTCATATTCACGAATGTTACTATGAAATTTTTATGTCTCCTAGTTTCTTTTTTCATAAGATAAGATTATTAATGTCCAACAAATGATCACAAATAGGTCAACAGGACTGCTAAGTACAACACTATCCAATGCAGAGGGGGAATGCCTAGGCCATTCCTATAAAACCAAGATAAAATCGTAAATAATCTATGCTAAGTAAGACCTAAAGTATCAAGATCAAGGAGCAGAAAACAGGGTGGAAACCCAGATATATGCAAGAACTGCAGCGAGCCAAAAACCCCTATGGGGGATGTCTCGTCCAAGAAACACAGATTCATGCCCCCTAATGCTCTCTGCTAAGGATGAAGAAGGGAAGGGGCAGCTTCCCCCTGTGGAGCAAAAGGTTTGTATCTGTATTTCCTACCATCTAAGGCCACACTGAAGTAACTCTTGATAAATGACTAATCAGAGGACCTTGAAGCACCAGAAGATCTGGTCTGAGGAATGTCTTGCTGGCTAGATGACATAACCTATAACCCACTGCCTAGATGTAGAAGAAGTCACATGTCTGCTAGCACTTTGTGAACTATCGCAGGATCTGATTCAGCAAGGACAAAGGGATTTCACCCGCTGAACAAAATAGCCTACTGTGGTCTCATGGATCTAACTATTGATGTAGTGTTGCTATCTGCCTACCTCTTGGTGCCTGTATCTACTAGAATTACTGGAAAGTAACAGGTAACTGGCCTAAAGTGTCTGGCCTATGTGGCCAGAGCAAGTGGCACCAAGTCCGAGAGCCTCCCTCATAAACAAACCAAATATCTTTGGTCTGAACATAGGAAAAAGGCGAAAAGGGAGTTATGAGTATCTATGAAGAGACGATAGAATCATCCTCTAATCTCAGAGTAAATGGCACAATGGAAGATGAAATGTTCCTCCATTTTGGTTTCCTAGGCAGATATATCATATGCCGCACCCCCTCCCACACAACATATGGTGGTTCACTTTGACATGAAGCTGATGGGTGCCAACCCAAAACTATCTAAGAGGGACCCTAAGAGCATGCACCTAGTGCCTAAGCATGTAGGGAGGCTGAACAATAATGCCATTCCTCAACTCCATTGAGTGTGCTATTCATATAAGGCCATCATACAGTGTAGCCCCCCCTAGTGGGTCTAACCAAGTAACCTAAATGAGCTATCTACAGATTTCCTCTCTAATAATCATGTTCAACTTCTGAGTGGTTGACAGAAGTCAACCAAGGGCATCAGGAGAGTATCTTAATGGAGGGAGGTGATCTATCTAGAGATAAAAGGATTAAAGAAGTTGAGTGCTCTTGGCAAACCAACAATGAGCCTAACTGGAAGTACTGGTAGTGGCAATGGCCTCCAAGGAGCGAGATAAGGGTAGTGATCCCTACCAATGAGTGAGTCAATAAAGCATTGAACCCAATGCAATGTATACATCCAGGGAGGTGCATGCAATAAACCTTGACACACATGAAGCTGGCAAAATGATTTGAAGTTATCATGGAAACTCTGCTTTAGTTAGAGTCACAAAACAAGCAAGCCATGCCTACCAAACCACGAATGTTGTGTCTACTATCTACATATTCACTGAACCACGAACGTTGTTGGAGCTCCAGGTCTCCTAGCAATGATATTGTAGTAATCTCAAATGGCCCTAACAAGGCTCGCGTGGGTCTTGATTAAAAAGAAAATGTACAATGATTCCATTACATTTCCATCACACAAAAGAGACCCTCGAAGTCCCACCCTTTCCCTAACAAGGGTGTCATTCGGTGGGCCTAGCTACCCCAAGAAAGGGAAATCTGATCACTGCTCCAAGATCTCTAATCATGACCCAACTGTCATCTTTTCTAAAAAGTAGCAACTTGTTCCCAAGATTATCTAAGCTCAACAACGTAAAAGAGTTACTACATTAGCCAGAAGGGGTCACAATCTACCTCCCAAGGTTTGAAAACAAAGAAAAAGTGTGAATTCAAAAGCTAGCCACACACTCTAGCATCAAATTTGAAAGACTAGCCTGAACAACTTCTTTGATACCCCCCACATGAGAGGGTGTCATGTTCCTCCCCTAAACTAACTAGACATAAGAATTGAGGAATTCCCAATGTTACCAGACTCGGAATCGGCAATAAATCGGCGAGGCAAAAGAGCGAAGAGTTTTAATCGGATCGGGAAAAAATCGCTGAATTCATTAAATAAACATATACACATACGGCAATAAATCGGCGAGGCAAAAGAGCGAAGAGTTTTAATCGGATCGGGAAAAAATCGCTGAATTCATTAAATAAACATATACACATATATTGAATTTAACCAACCAAATAAAAAATAAAAAAAAAAAAAAAAAAAAAAAAAAAACAAACAAACAGAACAAACAAACAACCTCAAAGCAAAACAAAAAAAAAAACACAACAAAAAAAAAAAAAAAACAAAAACAAAACAAAACAAAACAAAAAACAAAAAACAAAACAAAAAACAAAAAACAAAAAACAAAAAACAAAAAACCATTTTTCATTAGTATTCGGTAAAGGCATGTCCAAACAATGCATAATATCAATAGATGTCCAAAATATCATGAATGAATAAGTATCTCATACCCATCATAAAAAATACATTGGAAATAATTGATTTTTAATAAGTGATATCTTAACCACCTGAACTCTAATTATGATGTTTTTTTTAGTGAAAGTGGGTGATATTTCAAGAGAATTCAATACAATAATAATACACAAAAAAGACAAATAATAATTCAAAACAAGTCGAATAACCCATTCTATCTTCAGACTTATTAATACAATTTTCTCCAATAATTACAATAATCATCGATTATCAAATGATTCTTGTAATTACGTTTTTGCAATTGTAATTTCTCTATTATATTTTAAATATGTTATAACAATATAAACCTAAAACAAAATAGATGAATAAGAATCATTATCCATTATTCAAAATAATAATAAATTTTAAATCTATATAATTATTCATCCGTCCGCAACCGCAATCTGCGTCAGGGACGTCATACGCAGACGTCAGTCCATGACTGTATCCAATTTTTGCCATTCTATAATATAAAACTCGCAAATTCAGGGTCAAACGATTGTTGAGGGCCAGTCCCGTGAACCATGCTAACTCCCCGCACCTGAATTATTCATTCGGAGCTCCCACAATCAATTAATTTGTATATTTAAAAAAAAAAATGCACGGCATTTCACCTCCCCTGCAAGTAACAGTGGGCAAAACCTCAAAATAAAATTCGAAAACCCAACACAAAATCTTATCCAACCGCGACACGGTTTGGATGTGTAATACACAAAATCTTATCCAGTCGCGACATGGTTTGGGCGTGTAATGGATCGTGCACAAAAAGACGTAGACGGTGGGAAGACCCACGCTCTTCCTTGAAACCCACGAAAACTCACTTCCCGAATCCACACTCACACAGCGATGACTTTATCCATTATTCAAGCTCGTGCAGAGAAACCCAAAACTGGCGGGACTCGGCAAAATCAGGAAAATCGGAAAAAATCGGCAGAGTTTCGGATCGGATCGTTTCACGAGCGATCAGATTGGGAATCGCGAGTACTCGCCGATTCCTGTTACACTGGGAATTCCTATTGAATGTCCACCTCTTTCTTGAATATGGCACGCTATGAATGGATTAAATATTGCTTGTTCTCAAGGTCCAAGATTTCCACATGCAAAGAATTCTTGGGGGGAGAAGAATTTCCAACATTTTAGCATCATTGAACTTGTTGTTTTAATACTAGGTTCTAAGATTCTAATTCCAATATCCTACTAGTGAGATTACAAATATCTAATTACATATTAAAATTTGATAGTTCCACCTCTTCCATTTGTTATATTAGCACTCAGATTATGTCCTAGGATTTACACCTAATTTATCATGTTCTTTGTTGCTATCATTTTTATCCTCAAGTGTTGGGACAACTTCCTAGTTTCCCACCTCTTAGGCTACCCTAGAATTTCCTTGTTTGTTAATGTCATCACCTACAAGGTTGAGACCCACCATATCCAAGTCCAAAAAACAGAGAATAAGTATGGATTCAAAACCTAGCCACACACTCTTTGGCATCAAACTTGAAAGACCCATCCAAAGAAGGAGATGAGGATGGTGGGAGTCCCCTCACCTTCAAGGTAAGCTCTGAAGCTCATCAAGTACAATCCTCCAAGGGACTAGCCTGAACAACTCCTTCAACCACCATAAGCAAAGGTATCTCTTTTGAAGAAATTTCAACCCCCACTCCGGTTATCAGTTTTCCTTATCACCCCATGCATGTAGTTTAAATCCAAGCATGATCAAAATTCTAAAATCTGGAAATGATAATAATTTTCTGAAAACACAAATTTAGAGATTTCACAACCGTTGAAATTGCAGAAATAAAACACAGCAAAATTATGACAGCCACAGACAGAAAATAACACAGTGATTTTGGGTCAATGTGACCCAGGAAAAAGCCCCTACAACTCTTGGGGAAAACCAGTTTGAGAGCTCTTCTTTATTTCTGAAAATGCTTTTACAGAGAAACTGAAATACATAGTAAAAATTCCCGCAACCACAAATTACAACTTATCTCAATTTTCGTGCATGAACTCTGCCTCGAAAATCGTGCCAATTAGCAAACAGCCAAAACAGAAATTTTCCAGTGAAAAACAGCATTAAATGTTGTACGGCCAGCCTCGAAAAACATGCCCAAAATTTGTTGTATGGACCGTACAGATTTCAGCGATACAACTGCCTCAAAATTCGTGCCCTTGTTGCTATCCGTCTACCTTGATTTATGTGATGTCCCTCTTCCTCAATATCTGTTCCTTTCTCTTGCTGTACAGTTTTTCCTTGGGATACGTGCCAATAAATGATGTTGTCCATATTTGCTGACATGTATTCTTGCTGCTCTCTTTCACTTCCTCACGGCTCAGAAATTCTCTCCTTGCTCTCCCTTCTCTTTCTCTCAAATGCTCATGAAAGAATGAATTGATATTTTCCTCTTCTCTTCTCCTTTTATTTTCTAAATGACCTTTTGGGTTACCCTAAGATCTAATGGTTGATATTCATTTAGATCTCAGGATAAGAATAAATGTGCATTTAATTCTCACTTTCTATTTTTTAACTCACCCACTTAAATAAAGGCCCACTTAGCCTTTTTATTTCCATAGTCACTTTTTCACTTTCTAATTCTTCATTGACTTTAATAAAGTCACCTTTAGCTTAGAATGTAACTTCACCACTTATAAAGTCACTTTTAAATTAGAATGTAACTTTACCACTTATAAAGTCACTTTTAAATTAAATTGACTTTACAACTTATAAAGTCACTTTAGGAGAAAAGTAAAAAATAAATTTGGACACTTTTCCCTAGGCCAAAGATCAAAGCCTTAGGGAACCACTTGTCCTCTGGTACCCAAATTTTAACATTCTTTCTCCCCCAAACTACTTCAGCCCAGGAATTGAAGGATTCATATTGAATATCAACCTCTTTCTTGCATATGGCATGTTAGGAAGGGATTTCATCTTGTTTGTTCTAAAGGTCCAAAATTTTTGCATGTAAGGAATCCCCCAAGGGCTGAAGAATTTCCTACATTTTGGCATCATTGACCCCTATTATTTCAACATTATGTTCTAGGATTCTAACTCCAACGCCTTATTGTGAGATCACAAATATCCGCCTGCAAATTAAAATTTGACAGTTCCACCTATTCCATTCATTGTATTAGCTCCTAGATTCTTATCTCTATAATTGCCCCTAATTTATCCTATGTTTTGCTGCTAAAATTGGTATCCTCAAGTGCCAAGTCAAGTTCCTAGTCTCTTGCTTCTTACTCAAAAAGAGGTGAATCTGAATAGCCTCCACTCCAATGAAGAGAAGAAGATGACCAAACTCTTCCATATTAGGATCCAAGTCAAGAAGATAAAGGTAGATATTGTATCTAATTCTAGTTCACAAGGCAACCTCATAGCAAAAGCTCTAGTTAGCAATCTCGAACTTAACATTCATGATCATTCTCCCATGTATCCATTAGGATAGGAAAATAAGGATGTAGAGGTCAGGGTCACTAAGTCATTGAAGATCAAATTTTCTCTAAGAGCAAACTATATTGATCTATTGGAGGTATATATAGTAATACAGTATACTTGGTGTGGGTGGTACAGTGTCTGGAACCCTCGACATGTACATGAGAAGAGTAAACCAGTACCGCCTAATCAAGGATGGTAAGTCCATCATCAATGCGCATAAAAGAAAATCTAACATCTCTCTAGTAAGTGTTAAGGAAACCAAGACATTGATAACTTCAAATAGTAAGCTTTTATTACTCTTCATCAGAGAGAATCAAAAAGCAAAAACATGAGTAAAAGTAAGGCATCTCTGCAGAGATGTTCTAAATAGCAAAATCATCAGTTAAAGGAGCATTTTACAAGCATATAAAGAAGTATTCCAAGGGCCTAAATTACTACCACCTAAGAGAGAAATGAAGCATGAGATGCAATTATTACCTAAATCTCCATTACCAAACATTGGTTTGTACATATAATCCATTCTAGAAACAAATGGAGTCAAGAAATAGTTGTAGCAACTATTGGAGCAGGGAGTTATTCAAAAATGAACCTCTTCTTGTGGGCCATCTATCATCATAGTATCCAAGAAGAATGGGACTTGGATAATGAGTATTGACTACAAAGCTTTGAATAAGATCAACCTCAAGAATCAATACACTGCATAGGATCGATAACTAGATAGATGAATTATAGCATGCAAAGTACATGACCAAATTGGATCTCAAATCAAGATACCACCACTTATGAGTTAAAGAGGAAGACACCTAGAAGACCACCTTCAAGACAAGGCAACATCTATATAAATGGTAGGCAATGCCTTTTGGTTTATGTAATGCACCCACTACATTTATGTGTTTGATAAAAATATATTACATCCCTTTCTAGATTCACTTGTAGTAGTGTACTTAGATGATATATTGGTTTATAGCTCTAATTGGGAAGAGAACATCTCACATCTCATACAAATATTACAACCCCTAAACAAGCATCAAGTCTGACAGCCCTCCCAATTATTCTGAAATAGAAAAAGAAGGCCTGAAATTTACTTTGGCCAAAGCTATTGGAAATTCACAACAACTCTCACTTAAAATGATGGATAGAAATAATAGCAAATTATCTGCTTTAGTTCAAGGCACTAGCTTAACCCAAGAAAAGCTACTAAAACAAAAAATTGAAAATTTTTGTACTATAGAAATCAAGATGGCAAGTCAGTCAGGAGATGAAGGATCATCAAATCCCCCAAAGAACAAAAGAAATGAAAGATTTAATTTTTCAAACAAAAATGCAAGAACAACAGGACTTGACATTAGTTCACAATCAAAGAACAGTCACTTTAGCACATGGACACAGAATCTTGCATCTATAGAATTCAGTTGTGATCCATCTTCTACTCTCAAGTCTGATAAGCAGGGGAGTACTTTCTTTATAAATTTTGATTGTTTAACAAAGGATCAAACCCTTATTCTGTTACAACATATAAAAGCTTGGGCTTCTCGGAAGAAAGCTGATACAAAAGCTTCATGGAAAGATATAGTAATTCTCCTCACCTAGAATTTAATTGGAAATGCAAGACTGTGGTGGGAAACTATCAAAAAAGATGAACAGAATGAAATTCTAGAAAGTGATGATCCACTACAAGCAACACTGATGGCTCTATCCCATGAATTTTTGGGAGTTATATCTTCTGATAATAAGCACTTCGCCCAGATGTTTATGAGTCAAAGACTGTGCAGTTTAGATCTCCTATCAGAATATTATTGCACCATGCAGAATCTGTATTATAAGATTCCCGATCATCATAATACTACATATCTTAGGCATTATTTAGCAGCTATGCCTGGTAAGATTGCAGAATTGGTTCATCAGTCACTTTTGGCCCAGGATATTTCTATTGATACATTATCATTAGCAGCATTGCATCAGCATATCCACAATATTGAAGAATGAATGTGCATCATATAAGACCAAGAAAAATGTCAAAAAACAGTTACATTTCAATCCTGTTATTCGTGATTCGGTGATTCCTTTTCAGAGACATATCATTTTGGGTGTTATAAGAACACCTCCAAGAAGGGTTCTCAAAGAAACCAAATTGATAGATGTCAATGCAAAACCAAGCAATATTCCTCTAGATCAAAGAGAAGATACTCATCTCCAAAGCAAAGATCAAGATTTAAATTCAGAAAGAGGAATAAACCAGCCAAACAAACAAAATGTTTTATCTGTGGTAAGCTCAGTCATTGGGAAAATAATTGTCCCAATAAAGAAAAGAAAAAGATTCAAAAGAAAATTTCTTCTATATTTAAATCTGTACATGATCCAACGGAATGGGATCTTGTTTCTCAGTCTGATTCTGATTTATAATGCTTCTCTGTTACTCAAACAGACAGTTCTTCAAATCTAGATGAAGATTTCAGACAAACCTTTTTAGAAGATAATCAAAGTGACTGTACATATATCTCTGATTGCTTAATGTTCTCCTTCTCTAATCTTGAACAGCGGGTAGAAGAATTAGAAAGGGATAAAGCATCTCTACATCCCAGTTTACTCATACCCAGGAGAAGGATACAAGAGAAAATAGATCATTTGAGAAATGATCTCCCTCAAACTTCTATTAAATTAGAAGATTTCCAGGATTGGGATTCTCCTTTGTCCACCAGTACTACAGAGCAAATATTGGACAAAATTCACCAGGTTGAAAAAAGTTTGGAACAAGATAAGGCACAAATCAAGGATCTTGCACACAAAATCAAAGTTCAAGTGCAAGAATTAGATGACTTAAACTCTAAATTTGCTTCTCTTTCTATTGCAGAGTCTCAAACAACTTTGACCACACAAAATCAAGCCAACAATGAAAATATCCAGGATATCAGTGGGACTGATGACAGGATGGTGATCCCTGTAAATATAAAAGTCGTTGGATATAAAGAATATACTATGGATGCCTAGATTGATACAGGTGCTATGAGTAGTTGTTGTAAATACAAAGCAATCCCTGCTTACTACTAGAAGCCTAGTCAAATCCAATTCAAAGAAGTCAATAAACAGCGTACCCAGATTTCATATATTGCTCGAGATTTTCCTTTACTGCTTGGAGCAACAGAAGTTTTTGTGACTCAGTTTAATTATGATACAAGAGCAGATATATTGCTAGGACAAGATTTTATGAAAAAATTCATGCCCATTACAATTGACAAAAATCTAATCATTTTTAATATACAGGGAAGTAAGATTCCAGTACCAGCCAAGAACAGATATACTTTAAAGATTAAGCCAAGTGAAGCTCTTAATCAAGAGACTACTCTAGCTGATCTAAGTAAAATCCAGAAAATTGTTAAACATACTGATACACATGGTGCTACTGTTCTTGCAGATATTAGTCAGAAAATCAAAGAAAATTGTACTTCTGACCACCCTAATGCATTTTGGTCCAGGGAGAAATATTTTGTCTCTCTGCCATTCAAAAAAGGAAGGCACAATTATGGCTCAAAAAGCATCTGCAAATCATATGAGCCCTTCAAAACAAGAATTGTGTAATAAAGAAATCCAAGATCTATTGCTCAAAAAGCTTATTGAACCTTGTAAAAGTTCATGGGCTTGTCCTGCATTTTATTACAACAAACACTCTGAGAAAAAACATGGGAAAAGAGAAGAGGTTTGTGCTTATACTTCAGGTACATTTTCTGATCCAAAATTAAATTACCCATCTTCACATAAAGAAATTCTTGCTGTAAAAAAAGGAATTAAAAGGTTTAGATTGTTCCTCAAAAGCACCCATTTAAAAGTCAAAATTGACCTCAGGCATATGAAAGGAATGCTCCAAAACAAAAGACTTTTAGAACAAGGTAACCGCAGTATTATGAGATGGGCTCTTTGGCTAGATGGATATGACTTTGATATAATTTATCAAGCAGTCAAAGAAAACTATCTCACTGATCTTATGACAAGAGAAGGTTCAGATAGATCAGAGAAAAAAGCAATCAAGAAGTTTGAAATTGGAGAAAGCTCATCCTCCTCTGAAAATTCTTGTGTAGAATTATGTCCCCAATGTCATTATTCATTTTGCACAAATTGTCTTCTGATTATATTTAAAAGGTTGCCCATTGAAATTCAAAAGATTATCATTCAAAAGTAGTTTTGCTCTATTGATGCCAAAATGAGTTACAACCTTCCTCTTGCCAATATAAATAATGTTCATATTTATTTTGGGTCAGCTATGCGTCCATACAGAAGAATTGTATAAATTTTTGACCCAGCATTGAATTGGTGAGATTATCACTGTATTCTTTAGACAGCCCAAATTTATGAGAGAGTTTCCATAATTATGTATTGTGAGGATCTTGTGTCCCCATTCTGTGTTTGGAGTAACTAGATGAATCTACTGATGGCTTCATTTGTTCCAAGAAAAGAAGACCAAGGAAGACTAACTCAATTTACAGCTCTATCAATTCTCCATCTAGACATGAAAGATGGGGCTGAAAGATATGACATTTGAGTTTGATTTGTTGTACAAAGGTATAGATCTAGTAGAGCTTGAAGATGATTCTTTTAGAATGTAGCTAAATTACTTTGGAGAAGTGGACATCCCTCCAGGTTCTTTAGATCCATACATGGGATTCTCTGCTTTTTTTGCCAGCTTTGGTAACGAACCTCCATGGTTACAAAATCTACCAAGATTGGATTTAGACAGGTTTGTCAAAGAATATGATTCTAGTCCTGACATCAGTGATTATGATACAGACCGCAGTCCTAAAGGAGAATGGTAATTATTGGAGGTCCTCTATATATAACTTTTAGTACAAATATTTATTACAAAGCTTTAATAAATAAGTTTAGGCTTTCGTGGGTTCCCCTTGTCAAGAATCTCCACTTTGTATCCCATCACTTTACTTTCCGTAAAAAGTTCTCCATTATTGTACAGACTTTCATGGGTTCCCCTTTGTCAAGAATCTCCACTTTGTATCCCATCACTTTACTTTTCATAAAAGTTCCACATTATTGTACAGGCTTCCGTGGGTTCCCCTTGTCAGGGATCTCCACTTTATTTCATATCATATTAGGTTTCCCCTTGTCAGGAATCTCCACTTTATATCCCATCACTTTACTTTTCGTAAAATTTCTACATTATTGTACAGGCTTTTGTGGGTTCCCCTTGTCAGGAATCTCGACTTTATTTCATATCATATTACTATTGAAATCTTTAGGAAATATTCGTAGTTGGGGAGATGTTCATTGGGGGACCTCTTTGTTTCCTATAAATGGAAGCAAGAGCCTTTGTCCAAGACATCTTTTGGTTGAAGGGAGATTTGCATGTAATAGAAGCTTTGCATTTTATTTTCGACTATCTTTGTTGATCATCTATCTGTGTTTTGTACCATTGCGTTCATCATCTATCTGTGTTCATCAATCTAGTTGTGTTCTGCATGTGAGTAAATATTGAGAAAAATATTGAGAAATTCCAAGATCTATTGCTCAGAAAGCTTATTGAACCTTGTAAAAGTTCATGGACTTGTCTTGCATTTTATGTCAACAAACACTTTGAGAAAAAACGAGGGAAAAAGAGACTGGTTATAAATTACAAGGCTTTAAATGAAGCATTAATGCCGATCAGGTATCCTCTCCCCAATAAAGAGTTACACTTATCCAGAATTGCTAAAGCAAATGGTTTTAGCAAATTTGATTTGAAAAGTGGATTTTGGCAAACTGGGATTATCCCGGAGGATAGATACAAAATAGCCTTTAGGTGAACAGTACCAATGGACTGTCATGCCCTTTGGTTTAAAGAATGCTCCCTCAGAGTTTCAGAAAAGAATGGAAGATGTCTTTAAAGAATTTCCTTTTAGTATTGTATATATTGATGATCTTCTTGTGTATGGCAAAGATATTGCAGAACATAAAAGTCATTTGAGAGTTTTTATCAAACAGTCCATCAACATGGACTTGCCCTCTCTAATTCTTCTGACAAATTCATTATTGCCAAAACTCGCATTGAGTATTTGGGATTGTTTATATCTCAAGGGAAAGTAGAATTACAACACCATGTTCTACATTCTCTAGCTAACTTCCTTGATATTCTCCCAAACATCAGAACTGTACAAAGGTTTTTGGGATGCTTGAATTATATCAGACAGTTCTACCCTGAACAAGCAAAAGATACAAAAGTTCTACAACAACGTTTAAAAAAGGGAAGCATTTGGTCTGATCAAATGACTCAACCCATTAAAAATATCAAGCAAAAGATTGAGCAGTTACCACCTCTCACTCTTCCTCAAGAAGATCTTCCTTTTACACTAGAAACAAATGCATCAGATTGTTGCTAGGGGGCGATCCTTTTACAAAAATATGGGAAAAGAGAAGAGGTTTGTGCTTATACTTCAGGTACATTTTCTGATCCAGAATTAAATTACCCATCTTCACATAAAGAAATTCTTGTTGTAAAAAAGGAATTAAAAGGTTCAGATTGATACTCAAAAGCACCCATTTTACAATCAAAACTAACCTCAAGCATATAAAAGGAATGCTCCAAAACAAAAGACTTTTAGAACAAGGTAACTCCAGGATTTTGAGATGGGCTCTTTGGCTAGATGGATATGACTTTGATATAAGTTATAAAGCAGACAAAGAAAACTATCTTGTCGTTCTTATCACAAGATAAGGTTCAAATAGATCAGAGAAAAAAGCAATCAAGAAGTTTGAAATTGGAAAAAGCTCATCCTCCTCTGAAAAATCTTGTGTAGAATTATGTCCCCAATATCATTATTCATTTTGCACAGATTGTCTTCTGGTTAAAATTAAAAGGTTGCCCATTGAAATTCAAAAGATTATCATCTAGAAGTGGTTTTGCTCTATTGATGCCAAAATGAGTTACAGCCTTCCTCTTGCCAATATAAATAATGTTCATATTTAGTTTGGGTCAGTTATGCATCCATACAGAAGAATTGTATATATTTTTGACCCAGCATTGAATTAGTCAAATTATCACTGTATTCTTCAGACAGCCCGAATTTATGAGAGAGCTTCCATAATTATGTATTGTGAGGATGCTGTGTCTCCATTGTGTTTGGAGCAACTAGATGAATCTAATGATGGCTTCATTTGTTCCAAGAAAAGAAGACCAAGGAAGACTAGCTCAGTTTACAGCTCTATCAATTCTCCATCAAGACATGAAAGATGGGGCTAAAAGATATTACATATTTGAGTTTGATTTGTTGTACAAAGGTATAGATCTAGTAGAGCTTGAAGATGGTTCTTTTAGAATGCAACTAAATTACTTTGGAGAAGTGGGCATCCCTCCAAGTTCTTTAGATCCATACATCGGCTTCTCTGCTTTTTCTGCCAACTTTGGTAGCGAACCTCCATGGTTACAAAATCTACTAGGATTGGATATAGACAGGTTTGTCGAAAAATATGATTCTAGTCCTGACATTAGTGATTATGATACAAACCGCAGTCCTAAAGGAGAATGGTAATTATTGGAGGTCCTCCGTATATAACTTTTAGTACAAATCTTTATTACAAAGCTCTAATAAATAAGTTTAGGCTTTCATGGGTTCCCCTTGTCAGGAATCTCCACTTTGTATCCCATCACTTTACTTTCCGTAAAAAGTTCTCCATTATTGTACAGGCTTTCGTGGGTTCCCCTTTGTCAGGAATCTCCACTTTGTATCCCATCACTTTACTTTCCGTAAAAGTTTTACATTATTGTACAGGCTTACGTGGGTTCCCCTTGTCAGGAATCTCCACTTTATTTCATATCATATTAGGTTCCCCTTTTCAGGAATCTCCACTTTGTATCCCATCACTTTACTTTCCGTAAAGGTTCTACATTATTGTACAAGCTTTCGTGGGTTCCCCTTGTCAGGAATCTCCACTTTATTTCATATCATACTGCTATTGAAATCTTTAGGAAAGATTTGTAGTTGGGGAGATGTTCATTGGGGGACCTCTTTGTTTCCTATAAATGGAAGCAAGCGCCTTTGTCCAAGACATCTTTTGGCTGAAGGGAGATTTGCATGTAATAGAATCTCTACGTTTTATTTTCGGCTATCTTTGTTGATCATCTATCTGTGTTTTGCACCATTGCGTTCAGCATCTATCTGTGTTCATCAATCTAGCTGTGTTCTGCATGTGAGCGATTTCGGGAGCGCTCTCTCGACCCGCTCCCGAGTCACTCCTGCCATAAGCGCGAATTGGGAGCGGGATCGGGGGGGCCGCTTCCCCACAACACTGCTTTAAACCAACTAATAAGTCAATGTACAGAGAGTTGGTTGGCAGCGTGATCTCTTGTGGATCTCTTTCACAGCCACCATGCCAGATTGGAGTTTTGCAGCCAGCTAGATTTCCAGATATATGACATCCCTTCAAGTCTATCATCAGATGGCAACCTAGAGAAATTTAACATATGTAAAGGGTACCTTAGAGTATGGCATCATGTATGGCAGAGAACAAGATTTCCAATTGTGCAAGTTCAGATGATAACATGTACACCACAAGGTATCTTTCAACCCTCAGTATAATGCAATTTTATGGCTCAATAATGAGGTTGTGGTATCACTTTTCTTGATTGAAGCAGAGTATAAAGCCGCAGCAATTGCAGATTGTAAGGCAGCTTGGCTAAGGAGGTTGCTGATTTGCAAAATCAAACATGGTGATTCTATTTGATCCAAAATAGATCTGCATTAGGAGAATTTTGAGGCCTAAAATGGGCATCCCGAGGAAAATAATAAAAGAATAGTTAAAATACTAACATAAGAGTTAATAATTTAACAAAAAAAAACCTTATCTCCTTCAAGTTTACTCAAACGTCAAGTGTAGGCATCAGTTGAACAGATAATTAAATTTTGCATCCAACAAGTACCCAGTTTGCATACTTTTGAGTAGATACACGCCCAAAAAAATGAAAATCCATAAAATAAAATAAATGTATTTCTTTCATGTCGAAAATTTGTTTGAGTAAACCTGTAAGGAGATAAGCCAAGAATATAAATAAGAAAAGCAGTTTTCTTATTTTCCCTCCAAATATATTTACTCTTGGAGATGACATCATCATTTTGAATCATACTGGTTCTTATCAAGTTAATTTTGTTAGTACTTCTCTGTTTTGAAGCCCATTTTTTTACCTCAAAATTCTCTTAATGAGTTAACCCCTCCAAACTTTATAAAAAGGAAAATACTTGGAAAAGTTTGAAGTGAATGGTTCATTGGCAATCAACTTGTAGACCAAAGGCCAAAGGTCTCATTCTCACAAGAAGATGAAATGAACCACTTGTTGCTTGCCATTCCATGGCAGCATTATAATAGAGGGCTTAAGGACTAAAATCATTTTGATCATTAGCTCTGTTATCTCTCTGTGGCAATGCACAATTACACATCCAATTTGTTTTTGTCACCCACAGATTTAACAGCCAACTATTATAATATATGACAATACAGCAATTTCAGGCTTGGGAGTTTGCTGGAATGTTAATTGATCACAGCGCCATCATTGCATATTGCCCAATTGATACATTACAGCAATTTCCACTCTGTTACATCCAATCAAGCCAATTAATTGTTTGCTGGATTGCCAACAGCTTGATTTCACCCTAACTGAATGACCGGTTGGTAACCACAGACCAAATGGCAGTAATCTCGGTTGCTGGCATTGTTGGCTTATAATTACCA
Organism: Pinus taeda; assembly: GCA_000404065.3. Lineage (NCBI taxonomy): Eukaryota > Viridiplantae > Streptophyta > Pinopsida > Pinales > Pinaceae > Pinus > Pinus taeda. The sequence goes on along the minus strand of APFE030218019.1, from coordinate 81,318 downwards.
TTGCAAAGCACCATCTCACATCCCCTACAACTCAGTTTCCACTTGCTGGCCTGCACCACAGCAATTCCATATTTTGCTCTGTTAGATGGTCTAAAGTGATGGCTTGAGCAATTGTTTTCCATTGTTTGTCATCTGAGCTTGGCACCTACAAGCATGTAAACCAAGCATTGTAACCAGAGATGAACAGAGCCATACATTTATGCCTGTTCGTGAATAGCAGCAGAGACGCTTAATCTCAGCCTGACAATAAACTGCAGAGGCATCAATATTTTTATTTCCAAAGTGAAGATCGATGTCAGTGAGATGGACAGGCCATGGGCCTGCCATTTACAATCACTAATACACATACTGCAATAAGCGGAGTGTCTGTTTCGAATGGAACTTGAATGGTTGGAGGTGCACAGTTTACCTTCAGTCCTGGAAAGGACTTTTACCGGGAATCCATATCTCAGCATTGTTATCTGCATTGGAAGAAGTCCCCACAGTTGCCTTTAGCATTCTCCTGCTTACATCTACAAGTTGTAAATTTTTTTGGAAGGCTACTTTGGGAGATTAGAGGGAGTCATGTTTAATGAGACAAAATGCACTGGTGTGTGTCGAGGCTGACTTGGCAAGGAAGCTCTCATTGGGAATCTGTTTGCAGTTAAGTACATGTTAAAACGGTAATTATCTGAACATGCACAATGCTTGTTTTTCGTGTTATTCTAGTATCATAATAACAGCCCTCTCAACATTAGCATATTCAGCCTACATCTCTTCTTCACACCCCAGTTTTATTGTAGGTTTTGCTTTTGGCTGTAGTACATGGGATAAAAAGTCTGTACTCAACATTGTTTACTCTGTTATTGAACTAACTTCAAAGTCAAAACCTTGTAATTATCTCACCCACATGGCTTGGTACTTAGGTCAAGTTTTTCTTTGATAAAACATACTTCAAACTCTGGAAATCTGTGTAAGTAATGAAATGTCAAATCAACATTATTGATTGATCTTTATAGAGCAAGCATAAGAGCCAGCATTTCATTATCGTAGATTGACAACAACTTCTCCTTATCATTTAATTTCCAGCTTTCAAGGCAAATAGCAGTTGAATTTGCACAATGGCAACCCCTATGCAGGTGTCAGAGGCATTAAAGTCAACAACAAAAAATTGTAAGAAAATTGGGAGAGTACAGAGCTGGAAATCATTACATTTTGCATTCATTGGAAAATAATCTCTGCTGCCCCTCGATCCATTTGAACCTTTTTTTTTGAAGAATTTCCTGTTGTAAAGTAGCTTGTAGTAGCCGTTGAATAAGCCTCCTCTTGCTGGATGGCCTCCTCAAGAATAGCAGGGTTCAAGGTTTTCACATGTCACCAGATAGAGTCTTTCAGATCATCAATACATATGGCAAAAACATGAGGAGAAATATTTTCTGCAAGCAAGCTCACTTGGCGGAACTCCTTGGTAAAGTAGGTTTGAGTGCCTTGCTACATTATTTTGAGGGTCAGGAAATAATCTTCATGGTAAAATGTTAAAATTGGCAACTAGGGCCAAACTCCACATGGGTCATCTTATTTATGACAGCTGATTTTTTGCTTGGCTTCCTCTCTCCGAGAGGTGTAGGATTGATCTAAATATCATCCGATTCTGACATGTACAAATGAAGATATGAATTTGTTTATATTATGGACAAATTGTCAAGGTCGGCCAGCGAGCAAAACAGGCATTCAAACCCCCAACTCATCCTCAACGTTGCATATAAAAAGAAGGAGACCTCAAGTCATTTTACCATCATCTCATCTCACATCTCTCTCCCTCCTCTTTCGATTGGGTACGCATTTCTGGGCAATCTTCTCTCTCACACGTGCAAAGGAAAGGAGGACTGAATTTTGTTGACTGCGTTGACCGAGATGCAGGGAGGCTGTTTGACTGTGTTGACCTGTTTTGACTTCGGTTTGGGTGAAGTATCTCTATCCTAGCAGGCCGCAGATCTGGGCACAAAAACCGAGGCAATCTGACCTCTCCTTTGACCAGCGTTGAATGTACTAGGGCTGGCCACAGGGTTGACTTTCATTGACCAGTTTTGACTGGACTTTTTCAGACTATTTTGGGCTGATTGAACTTGCTGTTGGAGGCCAAAGTTGACTGGGTTTGACTGAGTTGAATTGAGAAAAAATTATGTCCTATTGACCAGCATTGACTTTTCTGGTTAGGGCTCTTTTGCTGCTGTCATAAATTATCAGATTTGTAAATTGTACTCTCTCTCCACTGAACTATTGAAGAATATAAGAAAAATTGATCAAAGGGTTTCCCCACATTGGGGTTCGTCCCTGGCTAGTGCCACATCTTGTGTCCTCTTGTCTTGGCTTGTCTTCTACTATTTATGTTTATGTTTTATCCAATGTTCCACGAGGACGCGTACCCTAGGGTCGGGTGCACGCACCCCTTGCACCCGGGACAGGGAGTCTCTTGGTGGTGCGTTTCCCCACGCACCATTTTTGGGGAGTCTCGAGGAGACACAAGGGGGTGCGTTTCCCCAGTGTGGGAGTCTAGACTCCCCAAAAAGGGTGTGTCTGGGTGTCCCCCTTCAAAAAGGGTGCTTCTGGGCATCCCCCTTTAAATTTGTCTAATAAGACCCAAATTAAAAATTAAAAATCAAAACAATTAAAAAAAATTAAAATTAAAACTAAATAGAACAAAAAAATATTAAGTAACTAAAAGTCTAAAACCTAGGTTCAAACTTTGAGTTATATAAATTTAGTGTTCAAACTTTGAAAATTTACTAGTATGCTTTGCTTTCAATTTAGATTGTAGAATGATGAATGATGAATTTAATTTTTAAATCAATGTAAATTATAAAATGATGAATGATATGGATCAATGTATTTGAATATTTCATCAGTGTTCCACAGGGACGCGTCCCCCAGGGTCGGGTGCACGCACCCCTCGCACCCGAGACAGGGAGTCTCTTGGTGGTGTGTTTCCCCACGCACCCTTTTTGGGGAGTCTCGGGGAGACACAAGGGGGTGTGTTTCCCTAGTGTGGGAGTCTAGACTCCCCAAAAAGTGTGCGTCTAGGCGTCCCCCTTCAATGTGGGAGTCTAGACTCCCCAAAAAGGGTGCTGGGTGTCCCCCTTCAAAAAGGGTGCTTCTGAGCGTCCCCCTTTAAATTTGTCTAATAAGACCCAAATTAAAAATTAAAAATCAAAACAATTAAAAAGATTTAAAATTAAAATTAAATAGAACAAAAAAATATTAAATAATTAAAAGTCTAAAACCCAGGTTCAAACTTTGAGTCATATAAATTTAGTGTTCAAACTTTGAAAATATACTAGTATGTTTTGCTTCCAATTTAGATTTTAGAATGATGAATGATGAATGATGAATTTAATTTTTAAATCATTGTACATTGTAGAATGATGAATGATATGGATCAATGTATTTGAATATTTCATTATTGACTTTTATTTATTTTTATCGAATCTCATGGTAATAGGTATATATGAATAAATATACCTGGACCCTATATTGTGGAGCAAAAAATGCAGACTCCAGTACTGACAATCGCTCTGCCTGACATAAACAAATTTTATATTGATTTCTCTACAAAGGTTGTCATATGCAGATTCAATGGTTTTTGGCCCAAAACAAATGCTTTACAACAATGGATCTACTCCACATGGACAACAAACTGTGATATCCATTTATGCTCCAAAGGTTTTTTTATCGTCAGATTTGACACGGTCAAGGAAAGGGAATATGCCCTCCATGAGGGTCCATGGTTCTGGGGCAATGTAGGACTCTTCATGACGCCCTGGTTCCCAGGTTTTGACGCCAATGCTATGGTGGTTTCCAAAATGTCGGTATGGGTCAGGCTACACAACCTCCCGCTACACTTCTGGATTCCCAAAGTATTCGAAGCAATGGGGAATGCGATAGGAAAATACCTCAAGCAAGACATGGAAAGAATTACAAGAGATATACATACTTTTGCCAGAATCTGTGTAGAAGTAGATCTTAGCCAAGGCTTACCTGACAGCATAATTCTGATCCATAACAACATACAGTGGAATCAACCACTAGATTATGAGAACACGGCCTTCAGGTGTCATGGCTGTCAAAAAACTGGTCACCTTCTTAGTAACTGCCCACAAGCCAAAAAAGAAACCAGAAGAAACAAGAAACAAACACAAAAACCAAGAGGTTAGCAATGCATAGTGAACCCATATGAAGCAGCAAAGGATGAGGATGCAACTATCCCTCCACCAAATCCTGATGATGTCCCTATCGAGGAGGAAGCTACGGAAACCATACCTAAAGTGAACAATCAAACACACAAGACGCCAGAAACAGAGAAATCTATAGCACAGGAACTAATGGACTCTTTGCCAGAGAAGATACCAGATACAACGGACACCAGTAGAACCAAAAGACAGCATTCTCCAGATCACTCCGATTCTGACAAGGAAAATCCTCGCCCTGTGGAGGGCACTTCTCTCATACTTTATTCGTCCTCACCGACTCAAGGGGAATGGCGAAAGGTTGAGAAGACAAAAGGGAGAAAAGCATGATTTTTTTTTTCTAGTTTTTCTTTTGACAGCAGTCTTTTGATCTGCTTTATGCATATGCGCCTCAGCATCTACAAAATGTAATTTTTTTATCATTAATAAAATTACAATTTTTCCTTATGGGAAAAAAGGGTATGTATGAATAATTCAATAATGAAACTTGAGTATGTCATATGAATGATGTATGTATCAAAATGAATATGAATGATGTATGTTTCAAAATGAATGATGAGGATGGATCAATGATTCAATTATCTATTTGATATTTTTATGCTTTCATTATTGAACAATGAACAATGAATATGAACTTGAATTATATATATATATATATATATATCGACGTCTCCCCACACCCCCGAAATTTCCCTAAAATTTGAGGGTACTCCCACACGTCCCCCCTGTGCACATCTGCCCGCACCCGCGTCTCCCCGCACCGGAGTCTTGGTGGAGCATTGTATTTCATTATTGATTTTTATTTATTTTATCGAATCTTATGGTATGTATGAATAATTCAATAATGAAACTTGAGTATGTCATATGAATGATGTATGTATCAAAAAGAATATTAATGATGATTGTATCAAAATGAATGATGAGGATGGATCAATGATTCAATTGTCTATTTAATATTTTTATGCTTTCATTATTGAACAATGAAAAATGAATATGAACTCGAATTATAATATATATATATATATTATTAATATATATCGACGTCCCCCGCACCGCCGAAATTTCCCTAAAATTTGAAGGTACGGTACTCCCACACATCCCCCTTGTGCGTCTCCCCGCACCGGAGTCTTGGTGGACCATTGGTTTTATCAGCATTTTACTATCATGTTGATGTGATTGCTAACTGGATATTGATATTGGGCTAATAAAGAAATTGAAGTAAAATTGCTCTAAAGCATAGAAAATACCATTGTTACCTAAAATTAACATAAAAGCTTCAAAGTTGTGATAAAAAGAAATCACAAACTCATCCCAAGTAATTATTTCCTGATAAATACCTTCCTTCACTCAAATTCCTTGATTTGAATAATCAAGCACAAGTCCTAGGTGTAGGGTGGCAACTCGGATTTTCCAATAATCCTCCATGGGATTTAATTAGAAGGAACATGATAGCTTGCCTATCCAAATGCTTGGTTCAGGCTCTTTATTGACTCTATCAAACTTGGGAATGGGAATTCTCTCAAGCAGTTGTTGATGAATAAATTTTATTTCCTGGTTATCTCAATTGCCCCTCCTCGATTCATCCCCTTCCTTATTCACAAAGTCTTTGCTGACCTCGCTTATTACTGCTCTCATCTCCCTGTTCCCTTTTGCCCATTGTCACAATTAAGGTACATAGGGCTTGATTCATTTGTTCCAAGGTATCCATTATCTCATCCAAGGGAATCCTTATGGCTTCTTCCATTGATAATACAATTCAGACTTCCAACAAATAGCTGAGAATTAAGCCTTTATTGGAGTTTGTGTCCACAAGACCATGAAAGTGACTATAATACCTTTGTTACAAGTCTCAGTTGAAATCTAGTTTTCAACATTGAAAGGGGTGCACAGTAGAAATCTGGAAATTGGAAACTAATATGAAATCTGAAACTCATAGGGTGCTACCAATAGTAAACAACAGAAATAATCAACAATAACAGCAATAAATTCCGCATAACAGCAGTGAGTTCAGTAATAACAGCAATATTCAGCAGCCATTCCAGGAATATTCAACAGTACATTTGATAGCAAAATCTAGAGTATTAACTGCAGAGAAAACAGTCCAGCAGTAATCACAGCAACTGAATATTCAAAAACTTGCCAACTTGGGCCCAAATCCAAGGGCAGTATGGACCCCACTGCTGACTAAAAGTAGTGCCTTACGGTCTACCTGCAGTAACACTTTCCCCAAAAGACTACTACTCTAATGCCTAAGAGCCTTTCTTAGAGCTAATGATCCTACTAACTAAACTTTACATAAAATTCCATTAACTAACAGGAAAAGTACAACTAACTGACATAACCTTTATCTTAACATAACTCTGTTAACTAACAAAAAATTGTAAATGACTAAAAGAATTCTAACACTGAAGCAGGTTATCTTTATACAATTGTAACACTTAGAGAAGTGACAGCAGTAACAAAAATGTAACAGCAGACATTAAATTCTATAAGATCCAAATCTGGAACACCTATTAAGGACAACTGCACAGTCAGCAAGATGTTAAGGACCCTGGACTGTTAGTGATTTTTGACTTAGTCTTCAGGTTGGCATGTCCTAACTGGCCTTCGTCGACTAGACTGCAATTCGATCAACTCTTCATGTTGGTTGTTGACCAACGACCAAGTTGCCGTTGCCAACTCAACAAAGAATGACACGTGGTCAAACCTTTAAGAAAGCTAATGGTGTATGCATTAATCCTCATCACAAATTTTTTTTGTCTGCATTCATTAGAAAATTAGAGAAAATGGACATCTTTTGAACACCCTAACACTCATCAAAAAAGGCTGTCTACTCTGTTTTTTAAGCTGATAGAAGGAAAACAACGTCAGAACGAAATCCTATTTTTTCCATGGAAGTTATAATAGAACCATATCCTATAATTGTTCCCCAACTATCATAATTTTATAGAAAGCTACTGTTAACTCTTAACAGTCGCACTCTAACGGAATGCTCATTTCCATTCTATTTCAGCTGCATTTCTTGTGTATCCCATTTCTCTGCTAAGCTGTTGTAGAGATACAGGGGAAAATATTACAACCATTATGTGAGATGTCGATTTTAAAGAAGCCACATATGGTTACTCCATATGTGTACCAGTCAAAATATGTCAAAATTACAAATCCTGCTAGGTCAAAACATGAAACAAAAATGCTGCTGACTGAATCACTTGCTCCATTATAAGGGTTTTAATAAAGTAAATGAAAGTTGATGCATCCATGAAATATAGGCAAAATGTTTTAAATGAATACTATATAACAAACGTAATATAACAAAAAGTTGGCAGAAACAGTCACTTACTTGAATAAAGGGTGCTGGAGTACGATGATAATCATAACTCTTTGGTAATCTATGCTCAGCTACTTGTTTCAAGATATTAACAAAACTAGTCGTCAAATCTTTATATGACTGTGCATCAGCTGTAATAAGATCGAAAAGGGGACAAAGGGAAGCCCCCATGACACCTGGATCATTGTCACACAACCTCTGACAAGAACAAAAAAGTGTAAGAATCTAGGAAAATTTGCAAAACGCAGGCATATAAACAACTGCAGAGACGAATATCATTGTAGAAATTCATATGTAGACCAAAGGCAGACCTTTAGCAGAATCGCAAATAGGAAAACATATACAATCTTGCAAATTCTCTTAGAAGCTATATTAGTTGTACCCACTTAAACAGTGAACCAAACCTTCCCGATACCCTCGAAATTCATGTTTTTAAGTGCCCATTGGAATATAGAATAGACACAAGTTGTTTCTAACATGCTCTGTAATGTCAATTAAAGCTGAATGGAGTAACAGGAAGCACAATTGATGAATCTACCTAGTAAACTCTGGCAGAAAAATCGGCATATGTTTTACTCTTTACTCTAAGGATTACTTACATGCAAATTATAGTAAATTGTAAGTTTGGGGTTTGATCTATTGACAGTTTTCTGAGTTTGGCTATTCAAGTGTATTGCCCAAGATGTAAATGGCACAGTTGTACACTTGGGCCAGACTGGTCCTCTGTACCAAGAAGACATTGAATAATAAAATTAGCAAAGTACAGACGGAAAAAACACCACACAAAAAAAAAATCCATTAAAAAACAAATTCCGCAAATCTTTGCTTTTTCTGCATGGTTTCTTGCAAATCCAGCAGGTTCCCTGCTTCTAGTGACGTGAATTGCTGTAGTTATTCTGACATGTATCAGACTTGGTAAAATTGAGTGTTTGGCAGCTACTTTAGTAAAATAATTTTTCACAGTGTCTCCTGTAAGCTACTTTATTGTTGAAATTAGAAATGCACCAAACAGCCTGAAAAGGAAAAGATTATATATATAGAGACACACCCACAGCTTTATAAGATCAAAAGATCACCAACCATTCTATCACACTGTTGTATATTTCATTGCTTAAAAGTTTCCCTTCTTGTCAGTAGTTAGTAGGCCGGGGAGCCTTATAAATACACACACATTTTAGCGCCATTTTGTTTTGCCACAACGTCTGGAAATGGCATTTCCTAGCAGATCTATAACCAGTGATCAAATAATGCAGGAAGCAGCCCTAATACAAAAGCGTCAATTATTTGTTTTGTGGGAGTAATTTGTGTTTCCATAGGTTTGGCGAACTGAATTGAATAGCTCACCTTCCGAAACTTTGGAATAACATGTGAAACTGTGGAGGACGCCTTCTGGTAGAACCTGTGCAAGGCCATAACAGCCTTCTTCCTCACCAATTCTTTCGGGTGACCCAAGAGCTCGACAATTTGCGGGAGTACAGCCGGTATCGTCTCCTCGTTAATCAACTTACAGACTGCGGTAAGCGCAGCACAGACAACCAGATAATTATCCGACTTCAAGTCCTTCTGTATGGTATTGACAATCAATATTATAAGATCGTGATCCTCGCTCAGGAACAGCGTAACTGCAAGATACCCAGTCTTCTTAAGCAGCAGGGAGTCATCGTGGGTCATCTTGACAGCATGGATGTAGCCGAATGAGGAATCGTGACCCAGCATTTCAACATAGACAAGGCGAATAATGTACTCCTTCATTTTCCTCTTGGGCACATCAGGCTCGGTGATCCTCTTCTTCAGCGTCTCAATCTCGCGCAAAACAATCCTCTCTTCTTCTGCTTTGGATCGGGCTTCACCGATGGCCTTCACGAGGTCCAGAAACTCCTTGGACTGCCCCCATCCACCCTGGGAGCCCATAGTGAGCTCCCGTCCTATCGTCTTCAACTGCTCCAGCTTGAACAACGACCCTAATTCCCCCTTCCAGCTTGACGAACGGGCCTAATTCGCCCCTTAAACTGATCTGGATCTCTCTTAATTTCTATGCATTCTGGCCTCCGGATACGTCAAAACCCCAACCCTATTCAAATTACGCCAATCTGGACAAGAGGGGTGCCAGAGCGCCCTGTTAAAGCTAATTTGCAGAATTTTATCTTGTTTTAAGCCTTGGGAGTATCGAGTGACAGACCTGGCTTCGGGCATCTACCCTTGATTCGTAGGTAATGTTCTTCCAAAAACGGTACAGATGTGGGCAAGAGCGTTTCGACTATCTTTTTCCAACCAATACATCTGCAGATATTATGCAGTACAGATGAAACGGAAGGAAGGGGGGTTATATATGGGTCCGGATTAGTAGTGCATCAAGGAGAAGGGAATCTGCATTCTCCTTCCCCTTCTTACAACCCTCCCCCTTCTTACAAATGTTTGGGATCTTATGAATGTTTGGGATTCCTATTTGGAGTAATGTGGTATGGTATAGTAGTTGGGATTGGAATGGGAAGCTGTAAATATCAATGAGATAATTGATCTGATTAGTTTATCATAAAAGTATTTATTTATTTTAAAGAATAAGTTGATATTTAATAAAGTGATGATTTTGAGAAAAGATTTTAATATACATCAATTTTGAAATTTATTTTTATGTGTTTAAATTGTGAATGTCGGATTTTTTTTTTAAATAGTAAAATTTACTATAATTTAATGGTTAATTAGATTATTATTGATGAAATTTATATTGGGATTATGTATGAATAATGATAATTAAATATAATATAATATAAAGAAAATTTTAATATAAAAAATACTTATGTATTGTGTCGATAATATTTGAGTTGAGTTAAATATAGTATATTTATATTAATTGTAAATATTTATTTAAATTAAATTTGTTTAATGTGTTTATTTGGATTGGCGGGGTGGGAGCCTATGAGGTAGTCATCACCTCACACAATAGTCAAGGGTGATATTTTGTTTGTCATGACAATATTATTCGACATGAGTGCAATCAAAGTTTTATTAGATTAGGTGGGAGGTATAGGCCATGAGTTCATGGCATGGGGAATATGTCACATGGTCACAAATCTTACAAGCGATGGATTTGGGGTATGCATCATCATTCTCAATACTAGTTTGGATGGGGGTATTCATTATGCACAAATTGGTTTGGAATTCAATTAAGGAATTTTAGAATGTGGTATGCATGGTTGTTCCCTCATTGTTGTTGTTGCTCTACTGGCCTTCATCATTCTTGTTGTCCATGAGTGAATAGTGTCAATCTTTCTATCTCCACTTTGTGTGTTGATAGGTCTTATGAGCTCTGGTCCTCATTCTATTCACAAGGCTATGGCACATAACTCAACTTGGTTCATTGATTGGTTCGTCTAAGATAGGAACAATGATTCAACAACATGCAAGGGGATGTCGTGGTAGCAATAGTTGTGGGGAGACAGGTGGTGCTCGGTGTTAAGCTAGGGTAGCAACATCTGCACACTTATTCAAAGAACGTGTTGTCATTGAAGTTCAAGAGGAACTCAGATAATTTGAGGCCAACATTGCCACAAAGAGGGGATTTCTCACTAATTCTGAAGTATTGATGGATATCACCAAGTGGGTGCCTAACCCTAGACACGCTCGAGGCAAGCAAAAAGTATACTCTCGCAATTGACATCTATTGGAGGATGAAAATGTTGTTGGGAAGAGTTGTCATGGAGAGAAATGAGGCCAAATAAGAGATCTCGTTGGTGGTAGATAAGGTGGCGCTCCATTAACAAGATATGGATGCTCATATCAAGCACATAAAAGCTTAGCTTGCTCTTTCTCCAAGTCAAGGAGGCTACAATCAGGGCACACCAACCCCATTAAGGTGGATACGTCCACATCTCCTTAATGTTATGATGAATCTTGTTTTATGGTCTCTCTAGTTACATAGTCTTATTTGGCTATGTTTAACTAGGTTTTTTCAGTTTTGTTTATATGCACTCTGAGGCTTTGTCTAGGCACCTATCATGGTGCTTCATGAAACACTTTGAACTCTACCAATTTTTTGCTTGTTGGGTTTATCTCATTGTTTATTTTTAGACCACTAATCTATTATTTTGCTAGTGGTCTAGTTTTCGTGTTGGCAAGCCACCAACAAGCTAGTCTAGATAATTTTGCAATAGTTGCTATATTGCTCTACTTGATGAAATATTAGTATAGCAAAAAAAAATGTTTAATGTCTTATTGTGAAATGAAATGGTACACATAACTAGTTATCATACGTGATAATGCACTCCTTGCAATAGGTCACAGGTTCAAATCCCTCATAGAATAATCGTAGATTTTACTATGCAAATCATCTTATTAGCAAAGTTTTGTAAATAATCTTTTGTAAACCATTTTTTCCTTATTATTGTTATGAATGAGGGATTATATATATATATAATATATATATTATAAACTCATACGAAATCCTAACATGTATGCTGTGTGTCTATAATATTTACACATGTATATATTGTATTTCAAGGCATCTTGTACAACCTAATATAAAGGAGATGTATAATATAACATCATTGTTACATGGCATAAAATTAACCAAAAAAAAAGTGTAAAAAGGCTAAATATATAAATACACTCGAGTGTAGTTCTAGTGATTAAAAGGAAGAGTGTATTTCTCCCCTTCTAAAATCCTTCCTTTTCTATACATGTTGAAGTATTGGCGTTTATTTTATTTTATTATACTTTAATTATGAAGAATTCAACTTACCTTGGGTACCATCCTCGAAATAAGAAAAAATGTTCCATAAATTTTCAAATAAATATGACTTTCACTAAAAATGTTGTCGTCGTCCTAGCTCATTTGATTACACATCATTCTAACTCTAGCTTGACTTATGATCTGTAGTCAAATGTTGGTTTATGCGTTGAAGGTGTATTGTGCAGTCTTTTTGTTAAACAATTTTGTAAGGATCATGAAGTGTTACAGCATTGATGACGAGATGATACCATATCTATGTATTTTCAAGCTAACAACATATGTATATATTTCCATCTTAATATGTACAATTATTTTCCTTGAAAAAAATAACATCACTCTAAATTATTTTGAATTTATGTATTTACCAAATTATGAGAGGAATCAAATTTCTTAAAACATATATTTAATTGAATAAAATAAAAGAAAAGAAAAAGTTATAAAGATTCTTTATATATTTATTATTTTTCATTTTTCCTAGAAATTATAAATGTAATAGTAATTATAAATGGAAAAAAAAATAAAAGGATCTTAGTTCTTGTGGTTTAGTGAACAATTGTTACCCCATTGCATGGGTTCAAGTCTCCAAAGACATGTTGTAACTCGTTTGTTTGTTGCATTTATGAGATGATTGTACCTAGTGTAATAGTGATAGTCGATCTTTTGAAGTTCAAAATTACTAATTTTCTCCCCAAAAAATCTCATTTCTATTAAAAAAATTGTTAAAAAAATAAAAATCTTATTTTATAGTAAAAAATCCACAAATAACAAATCAAAATGACCACTTAAAATATTGGCAAGATGTATTGAATGAAAAAAAAAAAAAAATTATAATTATAATTATCAAAATGAAGTACCTTGATGGGGGTGGACAAGCATAATGAAGGGGATCTCGAGGGGGCACCAGCCACCCCACCGACTCCCATGGTGATTAAGGTGGGAGGTAGTGTGGCACACCTCCCCCATGCATGATACATGCAGGGTAATTACCATTTAAATGATCAACTTTTCAAGGTTTTCAATATTCTTTAACAGAGGGTATGTAGTGGCGAGAGGAGTGGGAGTTTAGATGCTTACAGGGGTGCTGGTCAAGCTTGCCTGCAATTAGAAATGTTATTCATCAATGTTGAAATTTCATGAATGAGGGGGGATCCTCTACAGGATTTTCTGGCTAGGTGAGGACAGAGTGACACTATTGTGTAATTATTTTTTCTCTCTAGCGGGTTGTATTAGTCTCTGCAACCTTTCAGCTCCAGTGAGACGTTGTTGCAAAGCATTCGAACCAGGGACTCACTGCTCCTGGAAGACACCCAAATTACAAGCACGTGTAGCTGGTTGAGGTCTTACAACGCTTCAAAACTTGCTTCAAGGTAATTTTGGGTGCCTGGGTTCTTTGGTCTAGCTCCATTGTTCCAATCTATTGTCAGTTTTATGTAAATTTCTAGAATTGTCATTTTTACAAGGTTCGGCTTGGCCTTTTGGAGCTTTTGTCATTAATCTGTATCATTAGGTTCCATTCTAATTCCTGTTTTAGGTTATTCTTGGTGCCCCATCTTCCACCTTAGTTTACCTGGGATTGGATTTTCTACTAGGGGCCTGGGCCTAGTCATATCCTTCCCTGTCGTGTTGGTTTCAAGGCGATGCTCTTCATCTCATTGTTAAGGAGGAAGGTTGGTAGAGCAAGTTTGTTTGGGAGTGAACAGTCTTAGATAGCTTTAATGGAACCTGAGTGGAGATATTTCCAGAGCCTGAATACCGAGTACCCCTTACCAGGAACGTAACTATGTATGTCACATTGTTCATTATGCCTAGACAATGAGGATATAGTCGTCGGGGAAGGGGTGAACATGGGAAACTTAGTCACAATCAACCCAACCAATCTCGGGTTGAGGTTCAAGCCCAAGAGGTAGTTGTTGCGTTTCAGACTGTGACAACTCCTTGTACTCAATCTAACATTTGAAGACTGGAGTAGATTATGCATCGAGAGAGACAATATTTCTCTAACTTTGATCTTATTGGAGAAGTTTCTCATTGGCTCTTGAATCCAAGACACACTAGGGGGAGAAAAACTCAATACATCCACTTGGTCACCTTACACATACAATTAAAGACTTTGTTGGGACAGGTACTCACGAAGAAACATGGTGATCAAAAAGAGATCATCTCTTTCCTTTATGATTTATAGAGAAACTAGTGGAGGATGCAAGATAGCTTGGCTCATTTGGAGGCTTGTCTGAACTGTCTAAGCACTCGCTTGGAACACGTGGAGTGGCACATTCAATGCAAATTCTCGCAACCACCACCCCCAAGTTCTTATCTGACAAATCCTTTGTCAATAACTTATTTTGATCCCTTATAACTTGAGGTTGTGTGCAGATCTTGTTGGCTTCTTGGTTTCCAAATACTCTTTTGTTTTGGCTTTCTCAACTTTTTTTGGCTACTATAAAGATCCTAGTGATTCAGCTCCCGACAAATAAATCCAATAAAAGCGAGGTTGGCAGAATTTTGAAAAATAATTAACAATTATGTAACTTTTCCCTTTAATGGAAATTTCCTAACTTACATTTTTTTTATTCATATCAAAATATAGTGTATATTTATCATATAATATTCCAATAAAATGAATAACAAAATTTGAAAAATAATATGGTTAAAATTAAACATAATTTAAAAAAAAAAAAAATAAATAAATAAATAAAAATAAAAATAAAAATAATTAATTATATAAATAAAAGTTTTCATAATTTTATTACTAAAAACTCACTCACCAAACATCAACATAAATGAAAAGTGCTTTATAATTTTTATTATAAATTATCTAAAATAAATATCAAGTTATTAAAATTACATCTAAAATAAAAAACTATTATTTTGAATTTATTAATATTGTTACTTACATTAAATTATTTTTGTCCTAATTATTTTGCCACAAAACAATTATTTCAAATTTATTAATATTATTACCCACAATAAATTGTTTGGCAAATTGGAAAAATATATATAATAATCATCTTAATTTTTTACTTTTCATATATACTCATGAATATATAATTTATATAAAAAAAATAAAAATAAAAATCTTCTCCCAACTGTTTTCTTAATTATATCTTCTTATTAAATTAACTTCCATATCGAAGCAAGGATAATTTGAATAACAAACTTATAATCATTCCACTCGTAGAGCATAAGAAATGAATTGAGGTACATGATAATTGATAGTGAACTTCCCACACACGTAAGTCACGATTACGGCACCTAAATATTTTATACCCATGCCAAATACAAAGTGTTATATACGTGGCATTTTGTTTTAAGCACTTTACAATAAGACAGATTCCTTGCATAACACGACTTTTGAATAAGACAAATGCCTTGCATAACACATACCCTTTAGTGTGTACGATGGCACTCTTAACGGCTTGCCTAGATTAAGAAAAGTTATAATGGTTGCAAAAAGTTATAATGGTTACACATTTTGCTGGATAAAAAAATTTAGTTGTTTTTAGTGTGATTTTTTTAAGGTTTTTTGTTTGTTTGTTTTTTTTTTTGTTTGTTTGTTTGTTTTTTTATTTATTTTATTTTTTTTTTTTTTATTTTTTTTTATTTTTATTTTTTTTTTTTATTTTTATTTTTATTTTTATTTTTTTTTTTTTTAAATTTGGCAGGAATTTATTGAAATCACAAGTTTGATGGGTAACTCCTGCACAATAGAAGTGCCTTAGGGGTTTTTCAGGGTGCTGAATCCATATATATAGTGAAAAAACAGCTTAAATAACACAAATCAAGATTTCGCCTCAAAAATTTCCACTAGATTCTGACACCAGAGTGTCCAAAAAGTCGCACTAAAGACAACTCCTAAAAAAACTATCTCACATATATGATAGGAAGAGAAAGTTAAAAGCCATTTATAAGATACTTTTCTCCCAGGAAAAGGCCAAAAGAAGTGTGAGAGGAAAGTGTATGCATTTTTTGTTCTTCTGGAAAAGTGGCAACATAAAAGCATTTCATTTTAGAATGTGAGGCCTTCAAATACTACAGTGAAAGTTATGCAGGTATGTTGGCAGCTAGCTCTTGGGATAATCTATTTAATGAGGGGTTTGTCGAGAAGTTGAGAGCATTTATTGTAAGGTTTCACAGAAAAAGGGTCGAATACATCAAACAGATGAAGAAGCAATATGTCCCATAGGCTATCTTTAGCCTCGTAGACGTTAAAATAATTTCTTTCTTCTTTCTTTCTTTCTACTTTTAATTTTGGAGAATGTTGTCATTGTCTCTTTTAACTAACAAAGGGAAATTGTCTTCGGTATTTATTGATAGCATATTTTTCGAGAAAAAAAATATAATAGTTTAGAGGAGTCATCTAAGTGAAAAATATAATAGTTCTTTAGAAGTCAACTAATTAGGTTCATGGCGCACTTTGATATCTAGATTATATTGACACTATAATCTCATGCAAAATACGATGAATTATCTTTACATGTAATGAAAATATAGATGTATAAAATAATTTAAAATAGTAAATTTATTTTATATGATAATATTTATTTAAGTGGATAATTTTTAAGAAAATGGCTATAGGTTTTATATTAATGTAATCTAGTTTGAAGGCCATAATCTTGTACATATTTATCACAATTTGTCTTTTTTTGCATTCCAAAATATCAAAAAATTATGTTTTTCCAAATGTCTTGACTACATAACACTATCCTACTGCTACTTAGCTTATAAGAATGTTAAAATGCATACAAATTTGCATAACATTTAAACATGATAAAAAGAGGAGGTTGCTTCTGGGTTCGCTCCATTGATAAGGGTTGCTTCAGAGTCTTGTGTAACACGAATAAGCATAGCAGAATGAGATTCCTCCCCCAATGATGCTGCCATTGCATTTGCTCTCGCATCTCTCTGAAGCTCATCTTCATCCACCTCAACTCCTGTGCACATAGCTGGTTCAAAAATGACTGACATAGTGTCCAAATTGTGATGCAATATATCAATGAAGATTTACAGTTTATCGAATTTAACCTCTAGCAAGTTCATATTTTGTTTGAATAGCTCATAGTGGGTTCAATACTTATACAATAACATTTATCCTTGCCTACTTGTTGAACAAATGATGAATTTCACCGAGGAGAGCAACTTGATTAAGTGGTAATTACTCTCCTCACTCTAAAGGGCTTTTGGTTTTCCACCAATACTACTTGAGACAACACCTTCAACTCTCTCTATATATATACAAGATAACTTGTTATTGTAATGCCATCCCACCTTATTTTATAGCATGTTGATTCATCCTACTCCTAGTGACAGTCGCACCCTTTGCATTAAATATCACAGAGAGATGTCTTTCTTCTTTGCATTAACAGATCTCGGTTTTTAATTCACCCCTTAAAATTCTTAATCTGATCTTTAATGATTGCATCATTTGGGAGTGCAATCAAAGGTATTATCCTACAGCTCATCATTGCATCCATCATTCCCTACAAACGGATTTGTACAACCGAGGTAACTGAAGATTTGAAGCTATGCCTCGGCTTCCCTTCCCATTTATGAACTAGTGCCTTCCTTAGACATTTGCCCATTGACATGCCTTGATCATGGTGATTTCTCAGTTTGTTAACTCGAGGCGGTTCTTATGAGTTAATGATAAATCTCCCCACCATGGCACTTTGCGCCCAAAGACTTACATTCAGGCAAAATTTAATGCCTTTGTCCCATCCATTGTTCTCATTTTGTAATATGCCCTTCGTCTTTGTGATCGTTATCATCATATGATTTTTCATGGGATGGGTTTTAATATAGTTCTCCCATCTTCCACTTGCAAGAGTCCTTGATGTAGGGTGACCCCTTTATTTGCTAAGGAATTGGCTACAAAATTGAGGTTCCTTCGAATATGAAAAAGGTTGTATCCTTTCAAATTTAGTTAATTGAAGACTTATATGATGAAGAATGGGGACTTGGATTGACCCTGGATCTTATTGGATCTTAAGCACTTGTTGAGTGACAATCAATGAATCTCTTAGAACTTTTAAACTTTGAATATCCTTTAAGATTTCCAATTTTAGTCCTTGCAATATATCTAGCAACTCGTCTTGGTTGTTGGTCAAGAGTTCCAATCCCCGTGCATATTGAGTCTCTCTTTTTCCGTTAGGGTGAAAGCTAACCCCTCTCACTCCGACCTCCCTAGGGTTACCTTTCGAAGCACCATCAAAGAAGAATTTTTTTCTTTTCTTTCTCATCCAATCTTGAAACTCTTCCTTATCCAATCTTATTTGAAATGATTTGGGTGGGTGAGGTTTTCTACTATAGTTGTCGGCTTGATCTAAGGGATGTCCCAGATTGAACCAAACCCTTTCATTTTGCGGTAAACAATTTAGCTCCTCGGGGTCATACCCTTTAGCAATGATAAATGTTACATTTTGTAGCATCGGATGGTGTTTTAGTCTCGACAGTTGTCAAAGAGGCTAAGAAACATTAGGACTCCATAACCCATAAAATGTTTTAGGAAAATCCACTTAGAAGTGCCTTAATTGAGTTAATTAATCAATACTTAAGAAGAGTCTTTTCGGTAGAAATCAGTAGAAATCAATAATTGTTTTTTTCCTAAGTCCAACTTAGGGAAAATGATTAATTAACAAAACTTAATTAATGAAAGTGAGATTTCTCTATAAACTTACATAGATCGACTAGGAAATAATCTCAACCATTGATTAGGATTTAATCTTGGTCGTTCGAGTCCCACAATGACATTATAAGAAGAGGTTGATGGTAGGTGGAGAAACATACCAGTAGTGTGATGTAACAGCCCTAGTAAAAAAAGTTAATAAAAACAAAATAATAACCAAGCTCATGGGACACTTATTCCAAAATTAATGTTGGGCAAAACATCCTATTGTGGTTGTTCATTTGGTTTATTGTGGCTAAGGAAATTGGCAAAGGCTTTGGAAAGGAAAAGTGACATTAATTGGCATTTTATTTATGAAAATAATGGAAATTATGAGAAAAGGAAGGTGAAAGGTCACAAGTTGCATGTGAGGAGGAAAATAATGGAAAATGAAGAAGTAGAGGCCTCATTGATAAAAAGGCTTATGATGATCAGTTCACAACCTTTTGTCAGTTCAGTTTTGGAGCTCTCTCTATTCTCTCTACTCTCTCACACTCTTGGACACTTAGAGTATTCTTGGAGCACTCTAGCATTGGAGGAAAGAAGGCAAAGGAAGGACAACAAAGTAAGAAGAAGTCGGGATCAAGCAAGGAAGAGCAGGAATCAAGCGGATGTAGTGGAATTATTTGCATGTATCGAGTTGCATGTATGATTTCCTTACTAGTTTTGGCATGCATGGTACATGCATGTGTGTTTTTGGTTCTCTTGTTGTCATTACCATGGGTCTTGCCAAGTGTGACAGTTGTTTTCAGCCTTACCTTGCTATTTCTGGATAGCCATGGTGTCATGGGGTTCTCTTGTTTTGGTTGAGCTAGATTGTCGAATGGATTCGACACTGAGTGGGGTAGTCTTAAGATTAATCACAAGTCCTAGGAATCCCATGGTGGGATATCTAGTAAAGTCTGCTTGTGTATGCCTTCAATAGGCCTAGGAATCCTCGACTAGTGAATGGTGAGATATACAATAAAGCCTAGAGGGTGGAGCCTCATTGGGCTAAGGAATCATCGATCAATGAATGGCAGGATACACGATAAATCCCAAAGGGTAGAGACCTCATAGGCCTAGGAATCCCTTGACCGATAATGACAAGATACACGGTAAAGTTGAGAGGTGAGACAAACAATTTTCTCACGGTTTACGTGGAGAGATCTGGAGGCATCCATGATTGTTTAGGGCCTACTGATCCAGTGGGATTGCGGTAAAGCCTGGTTGCATTGATGAGGGATTCAGGCATATGGATCCCTTGGTGGATATATGGTAAAGCCCGAGGAAGCCTTGATTGGCTCTATTGTGAGTCCCGCATTCATGCTTGGAATATGGCATGGGGATGATTAGCTGAAAGAAAGATTTGGTTCAACCCAATCTATGGTCGGGTGGTATGTGGAAGTCCCTGGCTTTGTTGGCTTTTGCATATGTTAATAAGATATCCTTTCATGTTGTGTTCTATGTGTAAATATACTAGTCAATACATGTTTTTAATGGTTGTTCTATCATTGTTATTATGCTAGTTATAGACATGGTTTTATGACAGATCTTAGTCATGGCATTCATCATGCTTTGATTAGTAAATGAATGAATAATGAATGTATGACCTAATAGATGATAATGTAGATATTGTAATTAAACATCAATTCTTCTTTACGATTATTAGATAAATATGAGACCCCTATGCTCATATCTATGGTTATGACTTGTAAATTTCATGTTTGTGATATGTTTGACGAAATTCCTATAATGGCCATTAAGGGTCGAGTCAAGTATGTGTACCAATGTTTACATTAGTAGCTTTAATTTATTGTTATTTACCATTTTTGGAAGTTTCATGAAGTTTTGGGAGAGGCCTGAGACCTAACCCTGAAAAAATGGCACAAAATATGAGGTCGCTCGCTCAGAACTGCCTAAAGAAGGCCATAGTCGAATGCATGCCTTCTTGTGGGAGCAATTGGAGGGTCTCAGGTACATGCATGGCTTGTCATGGGAGTGACTAGGGGTCTAGCTCAGCAAATTGACAAGTTGTCTTAGGGGTTGGACACGTGGAAGGGTCGGTTATCTCCTAAAGGTTCTATAGCTCCTAAGAAAGGTCAAATTGGCTTTGTTGTGTCAATTCCACTTCCTTAATTGTACATGGGGAGTTGAATCACATCATAGTAACTCTTCGTCACATGTTTACCCTAGTGGACCGATGAGCTTGGGTAAATGTGGGAGGAAGGTATTACAAAGTGGTATTAGAGCATGGTTCACCACTTTAACTAGAGGCAGAATGTGTTGGTCATGCATACATGTTGGTTGCATATGTGCTATTTATGCTTGTGGTACATGTACTTGTTGTGTAAGCATGGTTGCATTCGTTTCGCCATGCGAAAGTATATGGTCTAGTTGTTGGATGAATTTGTCGTGAGTGTGTGTTGATTATGAACTTGTTAGGCATGTCAGTGTCTATATGTCATTATGCATACATTGACATGGTTATAGTTTTCGTGCATGAGATCATGGTATGTGGTCAATATAGTCATGCATGATAATTGGCTTATGGTTGAGATGATGTTTATACATGTATTATGTTATCTGGTTAATCTTGGAGATGAGATATCCTCCTTTGAACTATATTGAGGTATGTTGATTATGTTATGTTTTGGTTTAAGCTGACATGGTATACTTGCAGGAAGAACATTAAAGATGACTAGAAATATTGGTAGACTACAATTCACGAGATTCTCCCTATAGATCAGATGAGCAACATGGCGATGGGAACTCTCATGACTTAGCAAACATATTTAGAAGTTTGAAGGTAGAAATAAGAAGTTGCAAAGCATATAATGACAGAATCATTCAGGCACAAGAGAAACATGCAGAAGTTAATGTAGTTATGCTTCAGAGTTTGTCAGACTTGCAGAGACAGGGACCGCTTAGGATCAGTGATGGATAGGAGGATAGGACTAATGGGGCATATGACAGTAGATCTCATGGTGAGCATAGGTTAGATAGAGATGACACAATTAAATATGGAAGGTTCTTAGATACATCTGATAGGAGAGGTGATGGACATAGGTTCTATACTAGTTCTGGTTCTGACAAGTACCATAATCATCATTATTATCATCCTTATAGGAGGAATGACAAGGGATATTTGCCAGATGAGTTCAAGACAGCCAAGCCACCTACCTTTG
The DNA here is from genome assembly GCA_000404065.3 of Pinus taeda. NCBI lineage: Eukaryota > Viridiplantae > Streptophyta > Pinopsida > Pinales > Pinaceae > Pinus > Pinus taeda. The sequence continues at coordinate 59,210 of APFE030218019.1, read as the reverse complement.
ACGGGGATTTGAAGAAGTCAAAGGATGCAAAGGCATGGATACTTGGGATGAAGAATTTATTTGAGTTGCATGATTACTTAGAGATCATGAAGGACAGAATAATTGTCTTCAGCCTCAAAGGGAAATCAAATATCTGGTGGGAAGATGTGAAGCGGGTTAGAGACATGAGGACAGAGGAGTTGAGTTGGCATGAATTCAAAAGACTTTTCAAGAAGAAATATTTGTCAGAGAGGTACTACGAAAATAAAGCCAAGGAATTTTACGAGCTAAAGATTGGATCAATGATGAATGAGGAGTATACGACCAAATTCCTGGAGTTGTTGAGGTATGTATCGTATCTTAAGGATGAAAAGGATAAAGTTCAAAGATTTGTCAATGGATTTCCATTAGCATTTAGAGATCAGATTGAGTATGATGAGCCTTGGTTGCTTGAGGAAGGCATTAGGAAATTGAAGCATTGTTATGAACAATCAAAGCACAAGACAAAATCTCAGCAAGGTTGGAAAGGGAAAGACAAGGCTAAAGGTAAATGGTAGCCAAAGTGAACAAGACCTCAAGATGCAAGTGAGAAATAAATTGTTGTTCCTTACAAGAATTTTAATGGGTCATGACCTAGAGGAAAGCATAATAAAGTTGAAGGCAAGGGACAATTGCAATGTTGGATATGTAGCAAGGAGCATCTCAAGAGGGATTGTCCATAGAATCAGGGTGGTAGGCCTCAGATATAGAGTGCATAGGACATGCAGACATTTGGGGGTGTTGGGAAGAGCATTCCATTGATTTATGCAGCATTGGATAACAGACAGACGGATCACCAGGCATCTATTATCGAGATGGACAGTAAGTTTTGCGATCAAGTTGTTTCTATTTTGATTGACTTTGTATCTAATTATAGTTATGAAAGCCCTGACCTGGTGGATAAGTGTGGTTTGAATAAAGAAGTGTACGCAAAATCTTGGTTAGTGAAGTTGGCTATAGGTACAAAGAAGAGAGTTCATCATTGCGTAAGAGCTTGTGCATTTGAGTTGAATGGTATGCCTACCTCAGTACATTTGAATGCACTGCCTTTGGGATCATATAGTATGCTTTTGGGTATGGATTCATTGTATCTTCACAGGACTAAGGTGGATTGTTATGGCAAAGCTATTGAATGCTTGGATGATAATGAGGAACAAAGAATCTTGTAGGGTAAGAAGAAAGCTACATCATTTTAGAATGGTGACAACTATGCAGGCAAAGCGCGGTCACAAAAAAGAGTGTCTCATTTGTAGTGCATATTTCTAGTGACAAAGGTAAGGATGCTGAGGATGCAACAGTTATGAAGAGGTAGTTGATCTTGCAAAAATTTCAGGATGTGTTTCCACCGGTGATTTCAAATTTTTCGCCTCACACAGAGGTGGACTTTTCTATTGAGTCGGTACCATAGGAAACACCAGCATCAAAGGCACCATACATGATGAGCACACCAAAGTTAGTAGAGTTGAAGTTGCAGTTGAAGGAAATGCTTAACAAGGGATACATCAGGCCAAGCGTGTGACCTTGGGGTGCACCAATGTTGTTTGTGAAGAAGAAGGATGGTACTCTTAGGTTATGCATTGATTACAAACACTTGAACCAGGTAACCATCAAGACCAAGTATCCGTTGTCGAGGATTGATGACTTGTTCGACCAGTTGAAGGGAGCAGCAGTGTTCTAGAAGATTGACTTGAGATCTAAATATCACCAGGCATGCATTAAAGAAGAGGAAATCTATAAGACTGCCTTCCACACCAGGTATGGGAATTATGAGTTTGTTGTAGTTCCATTTGGTTTGACAAATTCTCCAACTACTTTTATGTGCTTGATGAATTGTGTGTTGCATCCTTATTTGGACAAGTTTGTCATTGTATTCATTGATGATATATTGATATATTCTAAGAATGAGAAAGAGCATGTTGAACACTTAGAAACAATGTTGAGATTGCTAAGGGAGCATTAGTTGTATGCTAAGCTCGGTAAATGTAGTTTATTTCAGACAAAGATATATTACTTGGGACATGTTGTTTCCGAGGAAGGTATAACAATAGATCCAGAGAAGATAAGAGCTATAATGGGGTGGGAAGCTCCTCGAAATGTGGATGAGGTAAGATCATTTATGGGACTAACAAGTTATTATAGAAAGTTCATTAGGAACTTCTCTCAGACTGCATATCCTATTACGTCACTATAGAGGCAAGGTAAGAAATTTGAATGGACAGAGGAATGTGCAACAAATTTTGAGCAATTGAACCAGTCGTTGACAAACGCTCCAGTCCTAAAGATTGCAGATCCAGACAAGGAGTTTGTGGTGTGTACATATGCCTGCAAGAGAGGACTTGGTGGAGTCTTAATGTAGGAAGGGCAGGTAGTGTGCTATGAGTCACATAAGTTGAATGAGCACTAGTAGAATTATCTGATACATGATCTTGAGTTGGCAGCGATCATCCATGCATTGAAGACGTGGAGGCACTATCTTCTTGGCAAGAGGTTTGTATTGATGAGTGGAAAGAGGTTTGTATTGATGAGTGAGCATAGTGGATTGAGATATATATTTAACCAACCGAATCTGAATGCCATGCAAGTTAGATGGTTGGTTGCGATTAGTGAGTTTGACTTTGAGATCAGATTCTCCTAGTAGGAGAATGTAGATGAATCATATAACAGTTATGAGATCCTATGGGACAGATTTATAGGATCAAATTTTACAGGAAGGACAACAGGATGATAGCTACATGGAGCTTAGGCACATGTTACAACAGGGTATAGGTGATCAGGATGTGGACTATCGTCTCATAGTGGATGGTATGGTCAGATTTAGGGACATGATCTATGTGTCGAATGACAGCGAGCTCAAGAAAACTATCTTGCGAGAATTCCATGCAAAACCATATTCAGGGCACCCAAGATACTAGAAGACATTGACAGTGGTGAAGAATTTTTATTATTGGCCGAATCTGAAGAAGGAAGTGGCAGAGTTTGTGGCTAGATGCTTATATTGTCAACAGGCTAAAGCATAATGTAAGCACCCAGGTGGATTACTATAGCCGATTTTGATTCCAAAGTGGAAATGGGAGGTCATTTCAATGGATTTCATCATAGGTTTTCTGAGGACATCATAATTCCATCATGGTTGTGGTGGACAGGTTGTCAAAGGTAGCGCACTTCATTCCAATGAAGTCTACCTATTCAACTAGTGATGTAGCACATGTCTTCATAAGAGATTTAGTGAGGCTACATGGTGTTCCAAGGAATATTGTGTCAGAAAGGGATGTTAAGTTCACTTCCAGATTCTAGAAGGAGTTGTTTGCAGTTTTGGGCACAAATTTGGCCTTCAGCGCAACTTATCATCCGCAGACAGGTGGACAGATAGAGAGGGTCAATAGGATATTGGAGGACATCTTGAGGATGTATGTGATGCATCAACAGAGGATATGGGAGGAGTACCTTCCGTTGGTTGAGTTTGCTTACAACAATGGGTATCAAGTGTCACTAAGGATGAGTCTGTTCAAGGCAATGTATGGGCAGAGTTGTAATACTCCCATTAGTTGGAGTGATCTAGTGAACAGTGTGTTGATAGGACTTGATCCAAATGGATCCTAGAAAACCCTCTAAGTCTTCAAAATATTCTAAACATTCAAACTGTCGCCCAAGAAAAACCTTTGAAGAAGGCGGATAACACTATCAAGAGGCAAAAACATAGAGAAAACATTGAAAAACAGGCTTATCAGCGGTCAAAGCAACTTTGAATTGGAGCCGTCGGATCTGGTTGATCAACGGTCCAGATCTGATCAGCAAATCGCAATCGGTGGTGGCAAAGGGAGGCCATCGACAGAGACCACATGGTATATTCGACTGCAATCAGCGGGGTCAACGAGGATCGTCGATCAAGCGCGTAAATCGACGGCCCAAGTTGAATCGCGATATCGCAATTGGAGCTACACAAGGAGCGGGGCTATATATATATGTATATGCACGATGTGATAGCTGGACCCGATAAAGCTATAAACTGATATTCCATAAAATTTGAGATCCGTTAAACGACAAATTTCTATGTATTTTGTGTATTTTGTTTAATAAACGAAATACGAAGGGAAGTGTTGATGCAATCAAAACCGGACCCGAATGGGTTTGTGAATGAAAATATATAAATTGTTTCAAGTCCGATATGGGTCGTTTTGCGGGATTTTGCAAAGTCTTAATGCATTTTTTAATACAAGGGGAAATCATGATATAAGCGGGATTTCGGGCGGGCCAAAGGCGGTAATTGGTTTGGGTCGGGCTCTGCCCGATCCCATACAATGGTTGCCATGTTTCCAGGCTAAGGAGACAGAAAACCACCCTCATCGGGCGATTAACCCCCGTACGAAAGAGCCGCCCGAAATGAACCACAGCCATTGGATCTGGATCTCCCAGATCAACGGTGGAGATGCGATGTCGGTATACAGGGGGACCCAATAGGAGTATAAGGCGGATTTATGGATATTTGAAGTCCGATAAACAGTGTTTAGCGAACTCTTCCTGTGTTTGAATGTATTTATTTGTGTAAACAAAGAACAATGATTTAGAAGGATTTCAAAGGCCCGATGACACATTCTGTTACAGTACAGGTGGCCACCATCCCTGAAAGCGTTTAACAATGATTGCTAATGCTCAGAGGGGGATCTGAGCGGACAAAGGTCGGGAAGCCAGAGAGCCCGAGAAGAGGAAAGGAACAGGTAGCACCAATTGGCTTTAAAGCCATAGATTGACAGAAAACAGACAGGCAGTGCTGAGACAGAGCAAAGATAGAGACCGAGAGTGATAGAGAGAGTCTGTGTACTCAGAGAGGCTTGAGGGGTTCAAGCAAAACTCTTGCTGTTGTATTTGTTGTGTGTTGAGACTCAAATTGAGCTCATACTTTTGTAAAGCTCTGTTTTTGAAGACATAATAGAGAGGTCACCACTGAAGGCTGGACCAGGAGACGTAGCCCAGGAGTGTTGGGTGAACTCCTTATTAAACTTGCTGTGTTTATGCGTGTTGTCTATTATGTTCTTTAACTGCTTCATTGTCTATGTATTTCGTAATCTTATCAATCCATTGCACAAAGTAACATAGGCAAATCCATGCACACGAGTCTGTAATATCTTAATAATTGTCTAAGATCTCATTATTAGATCAAGTGGTATTAGAGATTTAAGCTTGCTAAGGAGAAGGAGAACTGGTTGAGACTAACCCATAAATAGGAAGAGTCTATCCTAGGAGGAAAATGGCAAAAGAAATTCCCTTGGAATTAGACTCTTAGTTCATGGAAAGTTTCATGACCATGAGAGCCATGGTAGAAGAGATGTATCGAGAATTTAAGAAATGTTGAGGTGAAGATACTTCAACCTCCAAACAAGACAAAGGAATAGAGGAACCTCTTCTAGATGGCCATTCAGAAGGCAAAGGGAAAGGGAAAGAGCCTCCTCTATCAACGCCTCCTTCTATCCCTTTGATTAAGTTAGATGTAAAAATTGATTTGCCAATATATGATGGAGAATCAAATGCATAAAAGCTAGATAACTGGATTAGACAGATTGATGTATATTGCTGGCCAGCCTTCGCCTTGGAGGAACTGCCCTAGTGTGGTGGGAAGGTAGGACATAAGATGATTTGAAGAAGCATGGTAAAATTCTTTCTACCTAGAGTGAATTTGTTTCTGCCATTAAAAAACAATTCTATCCACTAGCTTATATGTAGCAAGCAATGATGAGTTGGCAAACTCTTTGCCAATTAAAAGGGGCAAAGTGTAGAAAACTATACCCAGGAATTTAGAAAAAGAGCTTTAATTCTAGGCATTTCTCTAGACTCACCTAAAACTTTGTTGAAGTATATAGGTGGTCTACACAACTATTTGAGGCACACCATTCTCATGTTTAATCCCACTAACATAGATGAGGTATCCGTTCAGGCTACACACCTAGAGGCTAGAGGCTAGAGGCAAGAATGTGAACCAAGAGATTGGGGATCATCAAAACCCACTGCAAGCAAGAACAAGGAAAAGAGGAAGCAAAAATGGAAGGAGAGGAAGGCAAACGCTGTACAAAAAGACAAAACTTCATGCACTCACTGCAAGAAGGATGGACATGATGATGAACATTGCTAGTCTTTGCATCCGGAGCTGAAACCCAAGAAGTTTGATGGCAAGAAGAAGAAGACTGCTACTGCTATTCAAAAAGATTTGTGGTCAAACTCAGGTGATGAAACAACAGTCACAGCCACAGGTATAAAAGGTAAAAATTTTGAAGCATCTATTAGTAATTCTGCACAATCCATTGATAATGAAGAAAATGAGAGGAAAATACACGAGCTTTTTCATATTAGAGTTATTTCCAACCATCAAAAGATTGATACTTTATTTGATAGTGGTTCACAAGTAAACTTGATTTCTGAAGCAATTGTAAAGAAGCTGGGACTACTAACCACACCTCACAAGAAGCCATATCCATTAGAATGGGCATGTGATAAAGCAAAGCTACAAGTGACTAGACAATGTAAACTTAGGTTTGCTTTTGGGCCAACTTTTATAGATGAGGTTGAGTTAGATATAGTTCCCCTAGATATATGTGGTATTGTTTTAGGAAGTCCTTACTTGCATGATAGAAAAGCCATTTTCTGTAGAACTGAAAATAAGTATCAACTCACAAAAGATGGAATAGAATATATTGTAAGAGCTCATCAACTCAAAAATAACTACACTCTCATTAACTCAGGGCAGATGAAAAGAATTATAAATTCATGCAAGCAATTTTTACTAATGGTTGTAAAGGAAAAGACCCCTAATAAAACCAATGCATTTGAAGGTTGTGATGCTAAACAGAAAGCTAATTTAGAAAAAGTTGTTTCAGAATATGATATCCTATTTCAAGAACCTAAAGGTCTGCCACCCAAAAGGGAAATTGTACATGATATTCATTTGCAGCAAGATGCTCCATTGCCTAACATCGGAATGTACAGGTTATTTGCTTTAGAGAATGCAGAGATCAAGAAACAGGTATAGGAGTTGCTCGAAAAAGGGTTCATAAGGCCAAGCACATCACCATGTGGATCTCCAATTGTCTTGGTGAGAAAGAAAGATGGCTCGTGGAGGATGTGCATTGATTACAGGGCACTGAATAAAATAATGATCACGAATCGTTATCCTCTTCCTCGCATAGATGATCTATTAGATTAGCTAAAAGAAGCTGTTTACTTTTCCAAGTTAGACTTGCGTAGTGGCTACCATGAGGTCAGAGTTGCAGAACAAGATGCATGGAAGTCTGCTTTCAAAACAAAGCAAGGGTTGTATGAATGGCTAGTTATGCCTTTTGGCTTGACTAATGCTCCTGCCACTTTCATGAGAGTTATGAATGATGTACTCAGGCCTTTTATTGATGATTTTGTAATTGTATATTTAGATGACATTCTTGTTTTTAGTAAAACATGGGAAGAACATTTAAAGCATGCAAAGCAGACTCTAGATGTTTTGAAGAGAGAAAATCTCTATGTTAAGTTATCAAAATGTGAATTTGGAAAAACATCTTTGAATTATTTGGGTCATATCGTAGGGGGTGGTGAATTGAAGATAGATCCCTCTAAGGTTGATGTCATTGTGAACTGGCCTAAACCCAAATCTGCTACAGAAGTTAGGAGCTTCCTAGGAGCATCACAATATTGGAGAAAGTTTATTGCTAACTTTTCCTTGATTGCAGCTCCCTTACATGCTTTGACAGGATTGAACAAGGTGTTTCAGTGGGGAGGAAAATAGCAGAAAGCCTTCGACACCTTGAAAGAAAAAATTAGTACAACACTAGTACTAGCATTGGCAGATCTTCAAAGACCATTCAAGATTGAAACAGATGCCAGTGATTATGCCATGGGAGTAGTGTTGATGCAACATGTGATCTGATAATCACCCAATGAGTGACCTCAGTTGAAGATTTGTTAAACAAAAGGTATTACAGACTCATGTGCTGGTGTGTGTTCTGTGTTATTGAAACAACGGATCAATCAAATTGCCAATACACACATTTAAATGGAAAGATAGCAGAGAAATACAGTAAGCAACACAAAGACACAAACAATTTTTAATAAGGAGTTCACCCTATTCTCCAGGGCTACATCTTCGGTCCAGCTTCAGTGGTGGCCTTGTTTTATTGTGTCTTACAGTAGAGAAATTACAATATAGGGACTCAATGTGAGTTCTCCTGAAGCAGATTTTGCTTGGCAGGGTGGTTCTTGGATTCCCCAAGCCACTCGGAGTACACAAACTCTTGTTCTTCCTATGAGCTCTGTGACCTTTGGTCTACAGTGGAAAGAGCCAACTATGATGCTTAAGCCAGACAGATTCCTCTATGGGAAGGTTTGAATCTTCAAGCTCTCTGGTGCTCGATACTTCCTGTGGTTAGCTCGGCCCTCTGTCTCCTCTGCTTGGCTTTATTGTTCTCTGTGTTTAATCCTTCTCTCAGGGTTCACTGTTCATTGTCTCCCTTGGTCGCTTGGACTCTTCTCCAAATCCTTCCTCCTTTTCGACTGTCTCTATTCGTGGCTTTAACCATTCGATACATATTCCTGTCCGGTTCCTCTCCCGCCTGCGTCGATTCTCCTTCTGCAGCTGCGCTTGGAGTTCCCTGTTCGGCGTCAGCATGAACACTCGGGAAGTGCCACGTGTCCCCATCGGAACAACGCCAGTCTGCTCATCGATTCATTTCTTCGGTTATGTCGTGGATATGTTCTTTCTCCATCGTGGCGGTCAAACGGATTCCAAATCCCTTTAAATCACGGCTTATTTCCCTGTCGATTCCACTTCTTTCTATCGGGCGCAATCTCAGTCATCTGATCTAGGCTCCTCCAGATCCAACGTCATACGCACGTCGAGCGTGGTTGACTTGCTCGACCGATAGCACGCGATCACCGCTGTTTTTCTCTCACCTCTTCTGCCATGCGTCGATCGCTGAGTGGGATCACTCCGCTCTCCTCCAAAACCTCTTACCATTCAAGGGCGCCCCGATCAATACTGTCGGTTTTCCAGAGTGCAGGTCCCGTCTTTGTCCTTTAGCGCTTTTTGTTTTTTTTTTTGCCTGCGGTTCTCCGGCTCCCAACGTGACCGAGTGCTTAAGGCTTTTCCATTTTGGCCCTGTTTGCCTAGCGATGCGCGATCAAAATCGCCTCCTTTTCCCGATCCGGGGCTCCCAGGGGCTGTTTTAACCTCCTGCGCAGTCTCCATGGGCCTCGGTCAACACGCTTTGACCAAGGTCCTCATCGTTCCACGTCAGCTGCCATGGCCACTGGTTCAAGGCATTTTTTGATTGCTGTTTTGGAATTTTCAAGGATTTGTTCAACTCGATATAGTTAAGGTTCTTGACAGTCTTTTGTGGATCTGATTCAGATCACGACCTCCCTACTGAAAAAGCTTTTGGACCACCAAAAATTGGTTTTCTTCAAGTGTCGACTATGTGAGGAAACTGTTGTCTCACTTGTTTAATCTCAATCCACTTCGCACTGCTCGGCTTCGAACCCTTAAGCCCAATCCTGAGGTATTCCACTTGTCCGCTGCGCGTCGTCCTTACCTTCCTGTCCAACACTGTATCTTCCTGCAACTCATTAAGGTATTTAGGTAGTAGGTCATCAACATATGGTAATTGACTTTGATCTTCAGGGTCCTCAGTCATTGAAGGTTCAAACAACCTCAAGCAATCTGTGTTCACGACTGAGTAGATGTGCATGTAAGTTGCCAGATCAAGGCGAAAAGCATTCTCACCAACCTTCTCAAGTATCCTGAAGGGTCCATACCTGATAGGTTTTAGCTGTTTACCTTCACCTTGCATTCTGTCCTTGCTAATACACAGCTAGACTTGGTCTCCAACTTGAAAACTATGCTCCGTCCGATGCTTATCATGCCTAGCCTTGTACTTGGCCTGGCTCTTTTTGATCTGTTCTTGTACTGCCTGGTGGATCTCTTGGATTTGTTCAATGAACCTAGTTGCCTTGTCCATATCACTGTGTTTATCAACCATGGTATCTTTACCAAAGAAAAAATCCAAAGGAGACCTTGGTATGAAACCAAAACAGGTCTCAAAAGGAGATCTCTGTGTAGAAGAGTGTTTGGCTCTATTGTAAGCATGCTGCACATAGCACAAGTGCTCATCCCAAAGCTTATGATGTTTGCTGCAATATCCTCTCAGTAACTGGATCACCGTCATGTTAACAACTTCTGTTTGGCCATCTATTTGTGGATGAAAAGTTATGCTTTTATTTAACTTGGTGTCCATTAGTTCCCACAAACTAGACCAAAACTTCCCCACAAATCAGGTATCTCGATCAGATACAATAGAAGTGGGTAATCCAAAATGAACCCATACATGTTCAAAGAATAATTTTGCAATTTGTTCAGCTGTAATCTATTTACTGCAGGGTATCAAAATACACATTTTGTTGAACCTATCCCCAACAACATATAGATAATCACGACCCTTTCTAGATTTAGGCAGTGCTCCAATGAAATCCATGGAAATGCTTTCCCAAGGGTGAGAAGGAACTGGCAAGGGAGTTTACAAGCCTGGTTTTCCGTTACCAGGCTTGCTTTTAGCACACATAGCACATCCCTTCACATATCTAGAAATTGTCTCATTCATCTTCGGCCAATAGCAGAACCTTTCCAGTTGTGTAACTGTTTTACTTACCCCAAAGTGACCTGATATCAGAGAAGTGTGTGCACCCCTAATTATCTTTGCTCTCTCAGTTTGTGGAATGCAGAGTTTCCCACAATGATATAAGAGTCGGTCCTTCACATGATAGTCCAATTCTTCTACTCTTTTGCCTTGACTCAAAGTTGCATATACATCTTTAAAGTCCATATACTGAGCATACTGTTCTATGTAGCTTTCATGCAGCACAGAATTATGCTTAAGTAGGATAGATGCATTTATAATGGGTCTAGATAACATGTCTGCAACCTTGTTATGTATGCCCTTTTTATATCTGATGATTAAATGAAACTGTTGTAGAAAACCCATCCATCTGTAATGTCTTGATTATTGCAACTTAGTTTGGGAGTGTAGGTATTGAAGTGGCTGATGATCAGTATGTATTACTGTTTCCTTGCCCATTAAGTAATGTTTCCACTTTTTCACACTCTAAACTAATGCATACAATTCTTTATCATAGGTAGGATAGTTAACTACTGCAGGATTAAAAGTCTCAGAATGATAACATATAGGTTTACCGTGTTGTGTCAACACTGCTCCCATGGCATAGTCACTGGCATTAGTTTGGATCTCAAATGGTCTTTGTAGATCTAGCAGTGTTAGTACATGTGTTGTACTAATTCTTTCTTTCAAGGTGTCGAAGGCTTTCTGTTGTTTGCCTCCACACTGAAACACCTTGTTCAATCCTATCAAAGCATGTAAGGGAGCTGCAATTGAGGAAAAAATTTAAATGAACTTCCTCCAATATTGTGCTGCTCCTAAGAAGCTTCTCACTTCTGTAGCAAACTTGGGTTTAGGCCAGTTCATGATGACTGCCACTTTAGAGGGATCTATTTTCAATTCACCTCCCCCTACTATATGACCCAAATAATTTAGAGAGCTTTTGCCAAATTCACATTTGGAGAGTTTAACATAACATTTTTCTCTTTTCAAGACATCTAATGTCTGCTTAACATGATTTAAATGTTCTTCCCACATTTTACTAAAAATCAGAATGTCATCCAAATACACAATAACAAAATAATCAAGAAAAGGTCTGAGCACATCATTCAGTAATCTCATGAAAGTAGCAGGAGCATTAGTTAGGCCAAAAGGCATAACCAACCATTCATACAATCCCTGCTTTGTTTTGAAAGCAGTCTTCCATGCATCTTGCTCTGCAACTCTGACCTGATGGTATCCACTATGCAAATCGAGCTTGGTGAAATAAACAACTTCCTTCAATTGATCTAAAAGATCATCTATGTGAGGAAGGGGATAACGATTTTTTATTTTTATCTTTTTCAGTGCTTGGTAATCAATGCACATTCTCCATGAGCCATCTTTGTTTCTCACCAGAATAATTGGTGACCCACATGGTGATGTGCTAGGCCCGATGAGGCCTGGTGAACCCTTTCTCGAGCAACTCCTGCACCTGCTTCTTGATTTCAGCATTCTCTAAAGCAGACAACCTTTTATACATGTGGCTACAATGATTGTTTCATCTCCCGAGTTTGACCCCAAATCTTGTTGAATAGCTGTAGCAGTCTTCTTCTTCTTGCCCTCGGACTTCTTAGGTCTCAGCTCTGGATGCAGAATCCAACAATGCTCATCATCGTGCCCCTCCTTTTTACAGTGAGTGCATGAAGCATTGCCTTTTTTTGCAGTTTTAACCTTCCTTGCTTTCCACTTCTGCTTTCTTTTCTCCTTGCTCTTGCTTACAGTGGGTTGGGATGGTCCCCCAACTTCTAGATTTCCATTCTTTCCTCTAGCTTCTAGATGAGTAGCTTGTATAGATACTTCATCTATACTAGTGGGATTAAACATGAGGAAGATATGCCTCATGTAGCTATGTAGACCACCAATGTACTTCAAAAGAGTTTCTGATGAGTCTAATGAGATGCCCAACATCAATTCCCTGTTTCTAAATTCTTGAGTATACCCTTGCACACTTTGCCCTTTCAACTACTAAAGAGTTTGCCAACTCATCATGGCTTGTTGCATGTAGGCCAATGGATAGAACTACTTTTTGATTGCAGAAACAAATTCACTCCAGACAGAGATGGTCTTACCATGCCTCTTCATATCAGCTTGGGTTTTTCCTTCCCACCAAACCAATGTAGTGCCTCCTAGGCATAGGCTTGCCAGCTGAATCTTACTCTTGTTTGAGTCTATGTTCTGTACTCTGCAATACACATCAATTTGTCTAATCCAATTGTCCAAGTTTTCAACATTTAGCTATCCATCATATATAGGCAGATCAAATTTAACATCTAGTTTAATTAAGGATGCTTTCTTATTATGCACAGGGCTATTAGGAGGTGTAGGAAAGCTTTCTTCTTTCCCCTTTCCTTTGGAGTGGTCATGGGAATGAGATTCATCTTCTTCTTTATCTTGTTTAGAGCCTGATGAATCTTCATCCTTATGCTTTCTAAAGTCCCTATACATTTCTTCTACCATAGACTTTATAACTAGGAAACCTTCTATGAATTGAGGGTCTGGCCCTATGGAACCTTCTTCTGACATTGTCTTCCGAGAATAGACTCTCCCAATTTCAGGATTAGTTTCCATCAACTCTCCTTCTCCTAATTTGAGCTTTGATCTAGTGAGCATTCACAGCTAAACCAACACAAGCTTGTCTGACCTTACAGCCTAAAGCTCTGATACCACTTGATCTGATAATCACCCTATGAGTGCCATCAGTTGAAGATTTGTTAAACAAAAGGTATTACAGATTCATGTGCTGGTCTGTGTTCTGTGTTGTTTAAGCAATAGATCGATCAGATTGCCAATACACAGACATTTAAAGGGAAAGACAACAGATAAATACAGTAAGCAACACAAAGACAAAAATAGTTTTTAATAAGGAGTTCACCCTATTCTTCAGGGCTACGTCTCTAGTCTAGCTTCAGTGGTGGCCTTGTTTTATTGTGTCTTACAACAGAGAAATTACAATACAGAGACTCAATATGAGTTCTCCTGGTAGTAGATTTTTCTAGGTAGGGTGGCTCTTGGATTCCCCAAGCCACTCAGAGTTCACAAAATCTTTTCCTTCCTACCAGCTTGGTGACCCTTGGTCTATAGTGGAAAGAGCCAAATGTGATGCTCAGTCTGGATAGATTCCTCTACGGGAAGGCTTGAAGCTTCAAGCTCTCTGGTGCTCGATGCTGCCTGTGGTAAGCTCGGCCCTCTGTCTCTATGCTTGGCTTTACTGTTCTCTGTGTTCAGTCCTCCTCTTGGGGTTCACTGTTCACTGTCTCTTTGGTCACTTGGATTCTTCTCCAAATCCTCCTTCTTTGCCGACTGTCTCTCTTCATGGCTTTAACCATTCGATCCCTGTGCCTGTTCGGTTCCTCTCCCGCTTGTGTCGATTCTCCTTCTGCAACTATGCTTGGAGTTCCATGTTCGGCATCAGCATGAACACTCAGGGAGTGCCACGTGGCTCCATCTAACTAGTGCCAGCATGCTTTTTCGGTTTGTTCCTCCGGTTATGTCATGGATACGCTCTTTCTCCACCATGGTGGTCAACGGATTCCAAATCCTTTTAAATCGCGGCTTAATTCCCTGTCGATTCCACTTCTTTCTATTGGGCACAATCTCAGCTGTCCGATTTGGGCTCCTCCAGATCCAACGTCATACGCACGTTGAGCGGAGTTAACTTGCTCGACCGTTAGCACACGATCACGGTGGTTTTTCTCTCACCTCCACTACCATGCATTGATCGCTGAGTGGGATCACTCCGCTCTCCTCCAAAACCTCTTACCGTTCAAGGGCACCCCGATCAAACTGCCAGTTTCTAGGGCGTGGGTCCCGCCTTTGCAGGGTTGTGCACCAGTAATTCCTGCAACTACGCTATGAGGGCCCCCAACATAATCTGGTTCTCCTGCATGAAATCTTGGAGAGTCTCATTGTGAAGTAGGAAAGTGTTCCCTATACGGACAGAGGCAACCCCTCTAGACCTAGAGTGGGTTTAGTCACAACAAAAACAAAACAATAATTGATTTCCTTAAATAGTCATCATTGGAGGCCTACCTCAAAACTAGTGTTCGATGAAGCATTCATTGTGCTATTCCAACTTCTGTTTCCTTCTCCTTAATGAACAATCAACCTGAAATAGCATAAGAGAACAACAAAACACGTAAGCAAGAACAACAATGATCTATTTACTTATAAAGTCAAGAAATCATAGGCTATCAAGTAAATTGTACACAAGATATAGGAAATCATAATTGATTCTATTAAAATGAGTCAAGAGAAAAGCTTACAACCAAGTCTTGACATCGCAAGCCTTCTCAGAGGGTCCAGCTGGTATGTTTATTCAAGCACTCATTCTCAAGAATGGGTCTCCCAAATAGATGAGATCTCTCTCTCACTCACAAGCTCTAATGCAAGGCTAAGGCACTCCACAATCTCTTACCAAACTATCAACAATTCCACACTTGTCACACTCACACCAAAGCTATCTAATCTGCTTCAATCCAACTAGCAACCAGTAACTAGCAACCCAGAACTAAGAACTAGTAGATCATAGCAGTGGTGAGTTATTTTATAAGAGAAGGAGTCTCCATGAAATGAGGGAGAGGGAGCTTATCCTCAAGGGAGGTTGCAAAAGAGGTGGAACCACCATCCTAGAGGAGGAAAGGCAACCCAAACTGACCCAACAACTAACTCTAGAAGCATCCAGGAGGCCGACTGTTTGAACAAATTCACCAAATCTAGATCATCGTAGGTCATGAACTAAGGCTCAGAGACAGCATCACAAGGAAGCAAGGCATTCAGACCAATCGTCGCAATAAATAGCTGGGAGCCTCACGCAGATCCCTAAAATCTGACTATCGCAAAAATCACATGTACACCTGCGACGGTGTCACGACGAGACTGTTCATGACAAGGGATCGTCGCACATTTTAATGGCTTACTAGCGACGATGCAGAAACTTAGGGAAGAAGGTTCAGTCTTCAACATTAGAGAGCATTGTTTAATATTTTTGCATAAGTGGGAAGATATGGGCATGTGTATTTGATACATGACACAATAGAAGGACTGAGACGATGACAATGACAAATTACTGTGTAACAGATGCCCCCTAAAGCATGAAGCCTGAGAGAGTGGGAGGGGTGAAATGCTTTACGAAACCATGACCAAACTGGAAGACCACCTTGAAGAACCTGCAGGTGCAAGTACAACTGATATCTCTGATAGTGAAATACATGTAGTCTAGGCATGGGCACAACCATCCAAAAGGCATATGAAATGTGGTTTGTGGTATGGACACAGCCACCCAGTTGATAAGACCATATATAATGATAAAGGTATGGTCGTAGCCATCCATGAAGACTCAGGTATGGTCATAGCCATCCAATCAAAGAGTCATGTATGTAATCATGAACCAATCCATGCAGCCTGAACAGGTGTGATCTTTTGTCCGGCGTCTTGAAACCTTAACCGATCATAGTACAAGTTCTAGCATGCGAACAGATGTGCTAAAGTCGAGCATGATAGAAAGTCGCTTGATTACTGGTCAATGATAGAAACCATTAACAAGCGTGAGAGAGACCACCAATAATGTCAATGATTCTCAAGGTACTGTCAGTACAATCCACTGAGTGTGAAAACTGAGCTGAAGTTGAACACTCGTGGAATCAACCAATTGAAGACCAATGATGAAAGTCCTTTGTCAGGTGTGAAGATCTTGCCATTGAGGCATGCAAGCTCCAAGGTACCGAAAGGGATCTCTATATCAACCTCTTGGATAATGAGCTAGTGTCGACAGTGGGTGATCCATCGCAGGAGGGCCATAATGTTTCCCTCATCAACGACGCGAGATAAGGAACAAGTAGTAGATGGTGAAACATAGCATTAGAGGAGGAGGTAAGGGTGTGAACTGTAGAAGGATTATACTATTGAACATATCGGTGACATGACTCCAGAAAGTAGCAACATTTTGGTACCAAGGGATCCGAGGTTCGATGGAGACAACATGGATCAGATGGAATGAGGTAAAACGACAACCAAAAACCCTGGAAGGTCAATGACAATGTGAGATATCTCAACCCAACGAGAAGCAAAAGTGTTGATGTTCAAGAGTGACTAGCTACCATAGGTAACCAATGATGACTTCCAAAATCTCCCCCACCATTGCTGGCGGGTACCCCAATTATTTTTGAAAAACAAGCTTGAAGGGGATAACATATGCTTGTGATATTAGTTCAACCTTCAGACAAATCCAACCTAGTGATAGTTTAACGAGACGTAGGGAGGAGAAGCTCGAGTCTCGTCATGATGATGAGTCCAATGTCGTCAGGGTTTAACGAGTCCGACATAGGTAAAACTCGAAGTCTTTTTCATGTTTAGAGAGTTTGAAAACGACATGGAAAAGAAAATTCCAGGGGGGTCCTTTTTCGTAAATTTGTGTCCCTCGAGGCTGAAAAAGTAGAAAAGAATACTTGAGAGAACCGTTTGACCATTATGATAAAGGAGTACTTTTCGTAATTAGTGGTCCCGATCTGAAAAATTAAAAAAGCGATCGGAGACATGTAGTTTCATAACCATCATCAAAGTCAAAACGACAAAAGTCTAGCTATCTTTTCATGTTTATACGGTCAGAAAAGAGCTGAAAGTAGAACACCATTTTTATTCTCTTTTAACGAGTCAAAAAGGGAAAAACTCAACAATATTTTCATATTTTATGAGTCAGAAAAGAGCTTAAAGGTGACTTGTCCTAGAGGAACGAGTGGTATAAAGGGTAGCAACTGGTTCCGGCAATGGTGGAACTACTCAAAACATGTAATGGTCAAGAGGCTGGCTAATAAAACCACTAATCACTGTGGTCCCTCAGGAAAGGACAAACAACCAAGTGAAAGCATATGATCGGCCAAAGAGATGGTGATGATAACGAAACAACCAAGGCTCATCTAGCATAATTTAGTAGATAAAAAATGGTGATCACGAGGTGTAAATTAGGTGTGGGTTCATGTTTACACAAGCTTGAACCATGGAGAACTCTGCTTGGATTCGATTTCATGTTTACACAAGCTTGAAACAAAAAACTATGCTTGTTATAAGTTCGAATGCCCCCAGCATAATGACACAAATCGAGGTACATGCCCCCTAAGCTTCATTAAATTCAACGAGGTGAATGGAATGAAGGTTCACTTTCGAGATCTTGGAAAGACTTGACTAGGATTTTACGAGATCTTGAGAAAAGACTCAATTTATAAAGGGAGTTGTTTCATTTTTTTTTAATGAGGTTGACACAGTAAAAGAACTATCCTCATGATATTTGTTTCATTTTTTAATGAGGTTGACACAAGATCAAGAACTTTCCTCAAGGCTCCTTGTTTCATTTCTAAAAGAGCTTGACACAAGATGAAAACTATGCTCAACACCCCTGTTTTCATTTTTTAACGAGGTTGACATAGGAATAAGAGCTCTCCTTGGCCTTGCTTTATTTTTTAATGAGGTCGACACAAGATCAGAACTATCTCGGGTTCCTGTTCATAGGTCATACGAAAACATGACTCCCAAGAGATCTTCACTGGGTGGAAGAACCACGCTCTAGGAGGAACATATGTCATTAGACACCAATGATGATCGGGTTCCAATGCCCCTAGTACATGATGTACAAGACCATCTACATAATCATCAACAAATGTAGAGATGGAACGGTAGCCACATAATTGACCTGTGGCGGGGAAGGCACTTCTTGTGAGCAAGAACCGATAGGGGACAATGACGACACAGAAGGCACTGGGTGACTAAAGAATGACAGTTGATCTATGGTCACCATTCTTCCGTCGTGCGGAAAACAAACCACACGGAAAAGTAAAGAGACAAGGGCCCATGGCATAAATGTGATCACGACTAAGGATAAGATTGAAATCTAAAGCACCTTGAATAACCATCGTGTCTATATAGATGGTTTTGCCTCCCAAAGTCATAGGGAACTTAGGAAGGATCCCGAAAGGTTGACGAGTTCCTTCGTCAAATGCTAACAGATTCTGAGTAACAGGCACAAGCTGTGGGGAGCCAAAAGCTTGCCAAGTAGTAGAAGGCATAAGACTGACAAACACACCTTCATCTAAGAGAGTGCCCGGTACGAACTTATCATAGGCGAGTACAACAATCTGGAAAGGCACATAGGATGGCAGGTGGAATGCGGTCAAATGGCTCCAGTCAAAGGAATTGACTGAACTACTTGGTGGTGGTATCATATGATTGTGTCCTTGCTCTACAGGTACTGGAGAAGGACTCCCTTGATTAGCAGGAATAGGAGAGTCATTCACAGACTCAGTAGGATCTAACGAGTCGAGAAGAACATGAGCAGTGTGATCGTGATGCTCTTCGAGAATAGGGTGAACAACTAGTGGTGAACCGAAATCGATACTCTTTTCGACCAATGAGTGGTCAGGAACAGGCTTGGCACAGCCAGGCTTGGGAAAAGGAGGACATACGAGAGAAGAATACACATCTATATCTTTGTCAATGGAGAGAGGGTCTGAAGAGAGCCTCTGATAACCAACTGGAAGTGGAGGGGAAGAAGTTGTAAGACCTTCCAAATTGGCAGAAGCTTTATCCATGTGCGGACAAAGGTGAAGGAGATGATTACCTTCACATAGCCTATAGGGGAATTGAATCTTCCCTGTCTTCTTACCACAACTAGTTGAGAAAGTAGCATTGTCATGAGCTTCAGAGGATGATGAGGGATGAGCCAAGTCATGAGACAAAACTTCTAAAATCCTGGGAATGCCAGGACAATCACAAAGAAGATGGTTGCCCTTGCACAAGTTACAAAGAAACTTAACCTTCCACGGAGGAGCATAAGGTGTCACAACTAGTGATGTACTTAGAACATGAGCCAGATGGGTGGCCACATGCTTATCCAACTTCTTCTTCTTCTTCGTTTTCCTCTTCTTCTTCGTAGCCTCCTAGTTACTGGATGTAGAACTTTCACCAGGCAAAGGAGGAGAGGAGTAGGAAGAAACAAGGGAAGAAGGTGTAGGCTCAATCTTGGAATCATCGTGTCGTGATTCAAACGAAGGAGATAGTGGGACATGAGTCATGATGCTTGGGATCACTGAGGTTGAAAACAGCCAAACGAGCAATCTGATGGTTAACCCAAGCAAGGACAAAGTTTCCATATACAGAGCACCCGCATTTCCATAAGGAGGAAAAGGAGTTCCATATGGGAGAAGACCTTGGCCGGTAAACTCGGGGAATGTTGCCATCGGGAACGAGCCTGAAAAACACTCGAACAGAAATGAAGAATCTTAACTGTAACTAGGAATTTTTTGTGGGCAGTAAATTTTATGACACAGGAACAAAACTTGACCTTTTCATGTTTTAAGAGTCGAGAAAAGGACGAAAAGGTGACTCTATCTCTTTGGAGGTTTAACGAGCCTGAAAGGACAAGTGCTCAAATGATCCTTTTCTTTTAGGGAGTCAAAAAGGAATGAAAGTGACTACTCTGCAGAACTAGACAAGAGGTTTACCAGAGAAACCACAAAACTGCATATACACCTTGGTGATCAAATGAAAGAAAAATGACCAAGGACTTTCCATACGACAATCAATATTCCCAAATGCTATGTTCGGTGCATTACCATTCATAAGGTGACAGACACAACATCCTATGGATGTAGGATGATAACCTAGTGGGGTCTCCCAATATATACTCGACAGTACGGGGAGCACGAATCCATACTAGCAGGAATTGAGTCACAGAAGGAGGAATCACCCAACCTTAAGCGAAAACAATAGTGACAAGGTTTAATGACGCCGGAGCACATCTCTAGCCTAGACCTCTAAATAATGTGCGTTAAGATCCAATGCATTGTTAGGTTCATTTAATTGATTTTAGAGTTGATCTTGAATTAAGTTTCGGTTTCTAGGCCCTACCAAATGTAACTCAATAATTCCTAGGATGCAACTACAACGAGTGAAGCACCATTCATTTCGATGAACAACTACCTAAATGAGGGTAAGGAGTTCATTTCCAAGCGAATGCAAACCAAGACAAGCAAATACGCTCTGCTAGGGACAGAGGGAACCCCTCTAGCCCTAGAGTGGGTCTAGTCACAGGAAAAACAAAACAATAATCGATTTCCTTAAATAGTCATTGTTGGAGGCCTACCTCAAAATCGATGTTCGATGAAGCTTTTGTTGCACCACTCCAAGATCTTTTTTCCTTCTCCTTAATGAACAATCAACCTGAAACAATGTAAGAGAACAACAGAACACATAACCGAGAATAACAATGATATATTTACTTATAAAGTCAAGAAATCATAAGCTATCAAATAAATTGTGCACAAGATATAGGAAATCATCATTGATTCTATTAAAATGAATCAAGAGCAAAGCTTACAATCAAGTCTTGACATCGCAAGGCTTCTCAGAGGTTCCAGTGGGTATGTTTCTTCAAGCATTCATTCTCAAGAATGGGTCTCCCAAATAGATGATCTCTCTCTCACTCACAAGCTCTAATGCAAGGCTAAGGCACTCCACAACCTCTTACCAAACTATCAACAATTCCACACTTGTCACACTCACACCAAAGCTATCTAACCTGCTTCAATCAAACTAGCAACCAGTAACTAGCAACCTAGAACTAAGAACTAGCAGATCATAGCATTGGTGAGTGATTTTATAGGAGAAGGAGTCTCCATGAAATGAAGGAGAGGGAGCTTATCCTCAAGGGAGGTTGCAGAAGAGGTGGAACCACCATCCTAGAGGAGGAAAGGCAACCCAAACTGACCCAACAACTAGCTCTAGAAACATCCAGAAGGCCGACTGTTTGAACAAATTTGCCAAATCTGGATCATTGCAGGTCATGAACTAAGGCTCAGAGATAACATTGCAAGGAAGCAAGGCATTCAGACCAATCATCGCAATAAATATGGGAGCCTTGCGCAGATCCCTAAAATCTGACCATTGCGGGAAACACACATACACCTGCGACGGTGTCGTGACAAGACTGTTCATGACAAGGGATCATCACACATTTTAATGGCTTACTAGTGATGATGCAGAAACTTAGGGAAAAAGGGTCAGTCTTCAACATTAGAGAGCATTGTTTAATCATTTTGCATAAGTGGGAAGATATGAAAATGTGTATTTGATACATGACACAACAGAGGGACTAAGATGACGACAGTGACAAATTACTGTGTAACACTCATTGGTGACATCGTGTACCATCTCGTCGATGTCATGTATATCACCCTCGGTTAGGGTGATCGGGTCAATGGACAATTTTGAGGCCTTGACCTTCTTCCGCGACCCTGCCCGCTCTGCTGGGTGCTGGAGCTTCAGCTATGTTGACGCAGTTCATGGGTCCATGCCTCCTTCTTCTATTTCTGCTTCCTCTGCTTCCTACCCCTTTGAAGGCGTTGTTTGGCCCTCACTTGCCTTCGTGGCTACTTCCTGTGTTGTTGCTATTGTTGCCGCCTTTTCCTGCTCAGCTGCTTTCTATCCCACGTCCCATGCTGCCCGCACTTCTGCTGTTGCTGTTTCCTTCTTTCGTTTTTTGGCCAATTGTGTGATGTGCAGCTTGGCCTCGTCTTTCTTCTTTTGTGTTGTCATCTTCTCAATTTCTGCAATGTCTGGGGCACGCCATTCTGGTAGTCATACCTCCAGGACATTGAAAATGGTGTCATCAGTGGCTACAAAGGGTAGATTTGTCCACTATTCAGTCAAGTCCTTGCGTGCCCTGATATATATGTTATGCATGTCTGCCTTAAATTCTGCAAAACTCTACAGACTATTGTAAATCGTGGGTGACAACCGCGGCTTATAGTTGATCCACATTATGAGTTTCATCTCCATGAACACCCAGAAGATCTTGCTGTCGCGTATCCTTTTAGCATCCTTCATGGCCCAAAGCGAAGCACACTTCACGGCCTCCAGTAAATCTCTGTCAATTATGGGGAATTGACTATCCTCTAGCAATTCCCCATCTATGAGAACTATGAATAGCAACACGCATGCATAATGGAATGTTTTTCCCTGTTCCCGGGCTTTGTGGAAATTCTCTAAAAATTTCATGTAGAGGAATTCAGACCAGTTAAATTGGACCCCCTCCACGGACTGCTCGGCTAGTGTGACCACCGGCGTAGGTACCTCGTCTACGTGGCACTTGTGCATAACTTTTCCTACCAAGATTTGGGTTGCCACGCGTACTACTTTGTCCTTGATGCTGGAGATGGCGTAGTCACTCTTCTTCTTTTCCAGCTTGTACATTTTCTTCATGGCATTCACGATGGCCAAATCACTACCCTTCCCTTCTGATATGGCCTTGGGGTCCTCTCCTTTACATGGAAGCTAAGAGACGTGATGAATAAAGTCTGCCGTGATGGGGATAGGCTCCTCTAGCCATAAACATCCATCATGCGCCAAGCGGAGCAGCTGCCTGATGACGCAAATGGTTATTGGGGTGTGGTGGAAACGCAACACCTAGAGTAGGTTCAGCAGCTTGAACTTTTCCACTCTGCGCAAGCACTTCTATGGCTCTAATGTTGTCATCCCCCACGATGTTCTGCTTCATGAGGTTTCTAGTCTCAAGGTGAGGGAATTTCTCGTGGTCAGCGAGGTCCTAATATTTGAAGTTCAGGATCGGCATGTGGCCCAGGTGCATGCCTTCAAACATAATGCCATCTGGGAGGAGCGGGGTCTGGAGTGAGCTTTTGGTCTCGTCCATGTCCTTGGGAATTTTCACCTTCCCTTTTCGCGGGGGTACATAGGTCGGCAGTTTTGTCACAGAGTGCGCAGGTTGAGTATCCACCTCCATGACTTCATCTTCTTCTTCTGTGATGATAAGATCCTGTAGATATTCTTCTTCTTCGCCTGTTTCTATAGTGACAACTTTCCCCTTCTCCTCCATCGATAGTTTGTTGCGCACCGGGTTCCGCGGGGACACGTGTACAGGAGCCATCTCTTGTTTGTCCTTCTTGGGTCTTGGCATGTGCGGTAATTTTGGGATTTCTACCACAATCCCGACACCTTCTGGAACATTCCCCATAGTTAGGGCCTCTGTGGCCTCCTCGGTAGTCACTTCTGCTATCTCCATACCATCCTTAGTTGTTTCCATTGTATATGTGCAACAATCTATCACTCAACAATTTAGGGGCTTAATCAACACTCGGCTCACAACAATCAGGGTTCTGGTTGACTGCTCAATTCACAAATGACCAAGTGTTGTTTGTTGGGCAACCCTTTGAATTTTATAGCACTTTTGGAATTTGAATTTAACCGTTCCCCCGAAATACAGTTCATTAATGCTCCCTTGGTGGTATATTTTCCTATATTTTTCCCATAAATCACGTCTTAAATGTGTGTCTCCTGATCCATTTGGCCTCAAGTCGAGAATCCCATTGTGAATAGTGACTGCAATGATCACTTTTTGGCCAACTCGCGCGGCAGCGCAACCTCCCGTGCGCGGTCGCGGACCTTGTGACTCTTTTCTTTTGTGTGCATCTCCAATATCGTGCAGTTCCTGGGAAAAATATTTTATAGTCCCGCGCTCCCTTCCGACTGCCTGAAGAACTAAGACTATCCTTCCCTCGACTAGTTAGGTGGTCTCACCACCCATGAAAAGTTTCATCCAATTATTCATCATGTTGCCTGGAGAATCTCTACCTTTTACCATTATGGTTGGCGTCGTGTACTTTATTACTTGCAACAAGCTACTCTGGTCATTATGCTTAGCAATATGTGGTCCAAGCCAAGGCATCAGACTGATCAATTTATGGCAATAGGTGTTGAGCCTCAAACCTGCACTCATTTACCCATCCTCCCAACAGCCTTTTCCTACTCATTTCCTTCTTTTGTCATCATTTCCTTCATCAACTTGTTCAATTCATTGCATTATAGGACTTTTTAACATGATTTGCTAATTGTGCTAATGATTGACTGTTGGTTTAATTTTTTGTTCAAGTGCTGCAATTCCGCAGCTGATACAGGGTTTCCGCAGCCGATCTCTGATTCCGCAGCCAATCCCAGATTCCGCAGCCATTTTCTTGTTTGCTAAGACCCAGGTGTCCTCCAGAGGAAAGAGACACATGGGCAAGTTTGTATGACTGAGTACATGGTGCGTGTGCTGTCAGCTTAGCCAAACTGGCCGTCTACACCCTTGGTCAACGTGGAGGTAACTCTGGTCAAACGGCAAGGTTGCAAACGGTGGCACGGCTCTATGTGTTCAGGTGGAGCACGAAAGTCATAGCTGGCCTCTTCTTTTGCCACGAAGACTGCAGGGGACAAGAATCCAACAGCGGATTTATCAACCATGATGACCGTTTCCTAAATCCGTGCACGGTGCTGCTGAACGTGTCTTTTGCATAGCTTTTAGTTAGCTTAGTTTATGCACATAACAGTTTGTGTTCCTGCTATAAATAAAGAGTTTCTACACGTTGATTAGTTATTTTTTTGGAAGTTAGTCTTTTGCTGTTGTAAACTCTGTTTTCAAGACTCTTTTACATAGCGTTTACGCTCCTCACTGTATTTTGTTATGTGCTGATTTAATACCAAGAAAACAGTTCTGTTCTTACCTGCGTAGTTGATCTTTTTAATTGGTTGAAGTGGATGGAGGGCCCCTGTCTGCTACAACCATTGTACAGTATCTTTTAAATTTGCTTTCCTGCATTCCTTTTTCTCTAATTTACCATGTATATTAATGTACAGTTTGAGTCATGCTGCTTTACGTTTCTGTACTTTTCATGACTGATCAGTGTGTGTTTTTACAGCTTTGTTAGGAGCCCGGGACAGTGTGCTTTTCCTTCTTTCTAACACTAGTGGCATCTGAAGTTGTCTTATCTAAACTGTTGACTTTCGCTTTGACTTAGTTAGTTTCCTTGCCTAGTTTACTTTATCAAGTTTTGTCAAGTTGCTAATCTCTTGATGGTTCTTTTATCATGATTCACTAACTTTTATGGGACCAAAACATCATTTAATTGCAGCTTGGTTTATTTAGTTTTAGACTCATATTGCTAATTCACTCCTAACTCTTTTTACATGATCAATTCAGCTAAAGGCAGAATGTTAAGAGAGAATTAAGTAGTGTGATTTGTCACTTAATTTTTGCATTGCTTTAGATTCAATAGAAAGGTTAGAGTAGTGTTCTTGCTTTCAGTTGAGTTAATATAGATATCATT
>APFE030218019.1:1123-12745 GCA_000404065.3 Pinus taeda | reverse complement strand
GACCCTGCTGCTTGATTGAATGATTGCTATTCAATCATTTGAACAAAATCTTGCATGTTTTCCTTTCGATTTTTTTCTTCAACCGATTGAATGATTTTATTCAATCAATTGAACAACAATTTTTTTTCCTTTCAATTTTGTTGTTCAATCGATTGGACAATTAATGTTCAATCAATTGAACAACAATTTTGTTTTCCTTTCGATTTTGCTATTCAATCAATTGGATGATTGTTGTTCAATAATTGAACAACAATTTTTCTTTCTTTTCGATTTTATTGTTCAATCGATTGAATAATTGCTGTTTAATCAATTGAAAAACAATTTTTCTGTTGAAATGATTGAACGATTGATCAATTGAACAATCCTTTTATGTTTATTTTAGGACAAATTGTGATTTCTTTTGTTTGATTCATTGCCAATAATTGTGTCATATTCTTTTTATTTGATGCTTTGAATAAACACTATTTGAGTGGATATGTGCCTAACATAAAGAAAAATAGTAATATCAACACTATTATTATTTATGAAGCCTCTTGATGGTTATCTTTATCCAAAAGCTGATGTGGTGCATCTCTATAATGATTGGCTAGACATTTTTTTTGACACCTTAAAATGATTCATTATTTCAAACCATGCTGGCTTATTTACCACACTTTCAAATGGACAAATCCCTTCGAAATGATGAGATGGGGGTAAGAGTATAACTTTTCTTTGGCATATTTTTAGTTCTTACACCATCCCTAACTCTTAAGGAGCAAATTAGCCTCCCTCATTTTATAAAAACATCAAAAGATGAGAAAAATAAGAATAAAGAAATATGCTAATGCAATGAACATTGTATTAAAGAGGATAGGGGGTCTCATCATGAGCTAGCATACCATGATCATAAATATGTAACAAGTTACATTCCATTTTTGGTTTCTAAACCAAGGTAATGACCTTCTTGATGATTACAAACTTTCAGAAGGACAGGGGGTCTCATTACAAGCCAGCTTGAACATTTTATTATATCTTGGTGAATGGCACTATGATCATCTAGTCGCCATGCCAGCATAGTGGTCTCTTTATGGCATAAATAGAAGAATCAGCTACATATTAAAAGGAGGACTCTAGCTCATTTGTGGGGTTAAAACCCTATTGAGGCTATGAATGCCTGTTGGTAGCCGTGGCTCTGCTTATGGTATTGGAGTATTATCTTACACTGCCAAATGCTCTCTATTCTATTGCCACATATGTATTCATTTCTAAGAATATTTCCCATTTGAACAACACTCTTACAAGCAAATATGCATGTAAATCATGTCATATATTCATTATATTATATATTTGTCCAATTAATTCATGACAGTCATTACTTCTTACCGCCAATTATGCATCCATTACTAATACTACTTGCGGAGAACATCTTTTCACATAATAATGTAGATACATGTTTTTATATTTTTTGGCCATTTTTACCTCTGATATATGTCTTTATTTATTTTCTTTGTCATAAATTGCACCCTTTTCTAGATTGGTTGTTTGCATTTATGAATCCTCAATACATGCGCTTTCTTTTCACATGCTTGGCGGACATGGAAATCCTTTTTCCAATTGGAGGGGGATGGTCTACGTGTGAACAATGTGTGAGACAGTTATAGATAATTGAATGCTAATTATTAAATTGATTTTCAGGTAAAGGATGCATGATGACTAGATATGCGTAATAATTAGCAATGTATTTCTGATTTGTGAAACGACGATGACCATTATGGATGACATGCAAATTAATTATGGGCTTGCATAAAAAATGGTCGATGAGACAAATGACTAGACTGTATATGCTGTTAATTCCCAAATCAATGCCATTTTTTCTGATAATTTCTTTAATGATCTTTGATGTTGTTCTAATTTGCGAAAGAGCAGGAGAATTCCATGTTAGAGAACCAGTCACAGGAACTGCTACGGGAATAAGTACCCTAGGGCTTTGGGTTGGAACCCCAACAGAGCAAGAGCAAACTATAGTAAGAAACACTCATACAACTCAGGAAAAATGATTAAATAAACAAACTATGTGAGAGCGACCGTACTCGAATGTCCTTTGTTTGGATAGATCCCGCAGGGTTCAGACCCTCTACAACTCCTAATGTTCTCCAAACCTGAAAATTATTCAATTCGAACATACATAGCAGTATATAGATACAACATTTTAATGAAAAATAACTTTATATCATATACGCAAATGATTAGTTATACATCAAAATAACATTCATATATGAATTACAATAGTATCTGATGCATAAACATAGTTAATCTCGGAAACAAGACAACGCTTCTTTTTATTGTAGAAAGCTATAACTAACACGAAGAGAATTCACTTGAGTCTTCTTCTTCCGGCTCCAAGCAAAACCGCCCTCTAGATCTGTCCAGTCCCAGTCTTCAATAGCCTCCTTCCATAACCAATACCATGATATCTCAAGCAAGAGGGAGAATATCAACAATCAAGGAAACAAGGGTTTCCTGAAACTTGGGGAAGTGCTTGAAGCATAGGGATACTTCAAACTCAGTAAGGGATAATCTTAGTATAATAACTATATCTCTTCTCCTCCTTAAGTCCTTCTCGTAGAAGTCTATTTATACTCCTCCCAATTAGTTTTTTAGTTGGGAAAGAGTTGGGCCACAAGCAATAAGAGGTAATTAATAGGTAAAAACCATGAACTATGCCTATGATTAAGGAAATTTAATTTTTTAAAGTGTTTTAACACATATACATAGGTTGGGTATTGACTAATTTGCGTGTACACGCTTTTACCTTAGGGAAAAGTAGTGCACAGGGAAGAAAACACTATTTTTAAAATATTTGGACCAAGTCTGGAAGAAGGGGTTGCCCTAGGCCATAAACCAAGCATCACAAATACCAAAGGTGGTAAATGGTTCTATAACATATGCCCCCTAATATATGAGTTCAGAAGGGGTACATGATGGCCGAAATGTATTAATTATATGGAAAGAATCTTGCCAAGACTGAGAAGGACTTCACCAGAATTCAGCTTGCCAAGCCATAAAAAAGAGACCAGAAAGAAACTGTTGTCTAAGGCATGCATACCCATGCTCAGAGAAAGTAAAGCATGTCTGCATATCAAGTACAAGCTGATCCACTATGTATACAACTATAAAGAACTGAAAGCACATAATGGATCATCTGATCATGATCGAAAAAGCACATGTCTGAATATAACATATAAGAAGATGATCAATGAAGCTGAAAGATAAAGCTGATCACTGATGTCAAAAACTGATCCCAATAGTACCAAATGAACATGATGGAATAAAATGATACTACATCCCAACTCAGATGCTAGCATATAAGATATTTTTGTGAAGGATCGCAACATATACAGTGGATGGTGTCGACTAGCAGTAATAGGAGCAACTGACATGTGAACCAAAACATGCTTATGCAACCCGAGGTCTTCGTCAACCACCGTGGTACATTTCTACACAATGGGAATAAATGATCTGAGGTTGACCACATGAGAAATCATTTGATTACTGGTCATTGATGTATATCGTTAACAAACATGAGACTACTCACCGATAATGGTAATGAGAGTCAAGGTACCCAGTACAATCTAACAAGTGCGAATGAATGAGATGAAGTCGAACACCAGGAAGAATCTATCAATCAGGGGACAATGATGGTTTCCCACTGTCAATAGTGAAGGAATCTTCCACTGATGACTGCAAACCCCAAGGTACTGTCAAATGGATTCTAGATCTTTGTCTCAGAGCAATGAGCTGTAGTTAATAGGAAAAGATCCACTAGAAGGAAAGCATAAAGGCATCCTCCATCAATATAGCACGAGTGTAACCTGTAGGTCGATAATGTGGAAGGAATTGGATGAAAAAGATGTAGTAACCCAACCAAAGCACGCTTCCAGTGTACATAAGATGTAGCTAGCGCATGATAGAAACCCTCTGAACCAACCAATAATGAAAGCTGATGTTGAACACAAGGGAAACCACTCAGTCAAAGACCCATGATATTGATCGATGGTGAGCACAAGGTGACCTATCAATAATGAAAATAGGCCTAGGGTGCGGCTCTAGGCCTGCCCTCAGAGCAATATGTCATCATCGATAAGGACAATACCTGCTAGCAAGAAGTCAATGGAGACCTTCTCAAACCAGTAAGATCAAAGGACCAATATAACCGATGTTATGACAAACATGATTCTGACAACTAGGGATGGCTGACTGAAAAATAGGTCAAGGGACACTGCAGAGAGGCTGACTCAAGCTTACTTCCCTTGAACAAAAGAACGACTCAATGATGACTATATGGTAGCATATGATAACTCTATATAAGTTCGTCATGTAGGAGGCACGAGTGAACTCTCTATATGATTGGAAGAGGTAACCAATCAGAGGAGAGTTGACTCAATAGCAAGGTTAAGGCATACCTAAGTCAAACTAAATCCCACCCAAAATGAAGGAGAGAATTTCTTTTGAGTTCTTTGTTCAAGGGTGACACAACTGACTCTAGTTGCCAACAATATATGGAAATGTCGTCCCATTCCCGCTCTTTTTGGAATATATAATTTTTTTTGTCTTTTTCTTTAAGCTAGAAAATGAATAAAAGAATGGTATAGTACATTGGAAAGAATGAGTGTCAGAGAAACAAATTATCTAGTTCATGGGATGGGAACAATCCTATGCTCAATGCAGGGAGGAAAAACTGGTCAAGGGCACTCAAAGGGATGTTCGTTCCATGGGTCAAAGGACGTGTAAAGTTGCAGAAGCTAAGTGATTGCATGGTTGATTTTGCAGAAGACATGGTCAAATAAGTGGCTTAAAAATGAGTCCAGGTGAAGCCGGCTCAAGGCCAAAAGGTGCAAATAGTCAAAATGCAATGCAATAGTACAACTCAACACAAAGGAGCCTCTAGGGTATAAGGCCAGAAATAAGTGTAGAAGCAAGGAGAATGTGTCTTCAACGCACAAGTCATGGTAGGACTAAAGAGGACTCCCCGAGCCTACTCAGTATAACAACATGAGCAACCAATGTCAGCGAGGTTCTAACTAAGATGCCCATGTAAAGGATGGCTCTACCATCGCATCATGATTTCAAAATTGGTGAATGAACATGGTTTGCAAACCAAGACATGATGGGGTCAAACCTATGGCTAATTTATCGCTGAACGGAGGCTAGTATGCAAGATGCAATGGAAAAAATGTTTTTCCCTAACCTATATGCCGGTGAATGAATGATACCTGCCATGACGGGTCAGCAGTCATGGGACCGAAATGACATCTCGAAGAAGTCTCCAAAATATCCTGAAAAATAACCCATTCTCGACAATCCAAGCTCACAAGTCAAAAAAATTCATGAGACAAAAAATCAAGTTTTGGGAAAATATTTTGCAATTTCAAAGGTATCTAATGACTTTTGGACTCACAATTTTTTTTACTTTTGTTTGGAGCAAAGAGCTGTGGATCAAAAAGGAGAAAACTTGCCTCTAAACAATTGGACCATTCAAATCACACAAAAGTAATCAGGTAACCCTCAAATCATGTTTGCAATGTTTTGTGATAGTTTTTAGAAGTTTTCATTAAGATTTGACTGTGGGAATTCATGCCAAAAAATCAACTCTGTGTACACGTGGGTTAGATGTGATCAACCTGCGTATACGATGGCCGTACATGTGACTATGTGTAAAGGGAACCCACATGTATGCTAGTTGAAGTTTAAACACAAAATCTAACGGTTGAAACTCAAATTTTTTAAGGATGACCATGACATGGAGAGAGAGAGAGAGCATACCAAAATTGACAATGAGGTAATGAAAAACCAAAATGCATTAGATGCATTAAGAGGGTGTGGCTTATTGAAATTATTCAAAATCTTGAACATGAAATCCAACACATGCCTGCTAGAATTGCCAATCCACTACTGGAGTGTAGAGGATGACGCCTTCATGATAGATCAGATGCCTCTAAGGATTGAGGTTGAAGACATCTACTTTATTACAGGTCTCTCTTGAAGAGGGGAAGTTGTGCATTCGACTGGCAGGACAGAAGTAGTCTTTCAGTAGAAGACTATGTACATATATACTGTCCTGGGCACCCAGAAAATATTAGAAGTCAGATTCCAATCAAACACGTGGATAGTTTATCTTTGAGGATTCTGCTATTTACCATTGCAAGGGTAAATGGATCAGCTTCACTGCATTAGGCATCATGAGTGTCCATGAGCCTGGAAGTGGAATGCCGTACCACATTTCTCGGCTGGTGCACACCTCTTCTAACCAACATGAAGAGCCAGCTGAACTCTATTTAGAAGGGCCAGACAAAGAAATTTGGATATGGGACTATCTTATGCTCCTTCTTCTTCGAGAAGGTACTGGGGCTACGTCCCAAAGTATCTGTTTCCATCAACAGCCTGCGAGATCCTCGGATGGGTAGATGGGCTGACTTGATGAAACGCCTTGGAGGTGAGGACGTGCCTAGGATGACTTTTGATGATGAGTTTTTTGCCTGGTGGGACCAACAAATCATCACAGTCGATGACTACCCATATGCTGGTATGGATTTCTGAGGAGATTCAGACTTGGTGTTGCCACCAAACATAGCATGGGAAGACATAGGTAACAATTTTAAAGTTTTTGTAAATTTTTAAGATATATATATATATATATATATATATATTTTTAAATATGAAATGGATTTATAAATATTTTTGACGGGACAAAATACTGACAAAATGACCATGTTCCAGATGTGGGTCCAGTGAGACTAGATGGATTTTTGAGGCACAAGCGTCGTGGAAGAGGTGTCAAAGAGGCAGCAGCTGAGACAGAGAGAGTCCTATATGTAGTTCAAACAAACTTGGTGAGATTGACTCACTAGGTACCAATGATAGCCATAGTGGATCTACATGAGGAGATGCAGCACCGCGTGGTAGGGGTACCACGGGGCTGGGTCCACATACTTCAGCGTGTAGGCAGTGCAGTAGTTAAATTTTTAGCGCTCATCCTGAGATGGGTCGATAGATAGACTAGACAAGATTATGGGCATTTCATCCCAATTTTGTATATTATTTTTGAACACTTTATCTATACACAAGCAATTTTATGATATATATACAGATCCAAATTTTTTATGTTTATTTAATTTGATGAATGATTGATATGCCAATCTAATTCTTAATTAGTAATAGAGTCTACTAATAAATTCTTAGATAATGGAGTGTGAACATATGTAATATAAACAAATGGTCATTGCAACACTCTCACTATCAAAAATTGGCGATATAAATAAGGATCATGAACCCAATAAATGTTATTTAATTGTGACACTACCAGTTGTGAGTCAAGATAAACTACCAATGAATCAATCCCATAAGGAATTTCTTTGGATAGTAAATTAATAATAGCAGTGTATTCTTCAATTTTATTTGAAGCAGGACCAATACATACTCCCCTCGACACCGTCAACTAGCCAAATGGATAATAAATCACCCAAGCTACCGAAGCAAGATTCTGGGTGTGCCGACTAGCACCATTGGCGAATCCAAAATATATCAAATCATCCATCAACACCTGCCAAAGCAGATAAAAAATGTCGATATCACAAACTTCTCGACAAATATGTACAAAAATACAATATATGCAAACAAGCAATTACTCAGCTAGAACCTAAGCAAAATACCTCTTAAGGTAGAGCCCATTTCAGGGCTTCGCCAGCTTGTTCCCTTCAAAATCAACTAATTCATGAGCCCCTTTTCCCAAAAGTCATTTTACTATAAGGGGACCATACCACATAGAATTTAATTTGCCTACCCCCAAGGCATCTTTATCTTGGTCATAGACTAAGACAAGGTCGCCTTCAGAAAAGAGCCGAGGACGGACAACTTTATCATATGCTGATGTTTTAACCCTTTTCTTATGGGCCTCATTTATTATGGTGGCATCTCAACACTACTCATCGAGATGTTCCAAATGAACGAAGTGTTCTTTGAGACTAGATGTCTCTGGAAGAAGATATACAACTAGCTTAAGGGACAAAATCTCACATTCAATAGGAAAATAGATTCCAACCCATAAACTAATTGAAAAGGAGTAAAACCGGTGGCAGTCTTCACCAAGGTTCGGTATGCCCAGAGAGTTGGGTACAACATGATGTGCCAATTGGATCGATTTTTGTTAATTGTCCTTTGTAGGATAGTCTTGAGGGACTTATTCATGACATCAACTTGCCCATTGGCCTGAGGATAATATTGAGACGAAAGCTCCTGCCGAAAGCCCAACTTAAGAGCCAATTTAGTCATCAGTTGATTCTAGAAGTGACTGCCATGGTCAGTGAAAATCTCTCTCAGGATACCAAAACGTGAAATAACCTGATTGAAGACAAATAAGGTTGCTATTTCACTATCATTTTTGTAAGTAGGCATGGCCTCAGCCCACTTTGTAAAGTAGTCTATGGCCACAATGATGTACTTGTGATTCGCCGCCGAAGGTGGATTACAAGTAGTAAATTTAATGCCCCACTTCATAAATGGACTGACAGTGATAACAGGAAAAAGTGGAGCTGGATGCGCACGCATTTTCCGAGTATAGATTTGACAAGTGTGGCAACATTTGACTGCTTCAATAAAATCTTTGAAAATTGAAGGACAAAAGTAGCCAGTACACAAAAATTTTTGGGTTGTTGCAAGCCCTGATAGATGATCGCCACAAGCCCCACTATGGAAATCATTGAGTACAAATTATGCTTTGTCCAAAGTTAAGCAACACCTCAGGATTGAATCAACCCCTCTATGATATAATGTATCACCAATGATAACATAGTTTTTGGCAAGGTGATGTAACTTTCGATGCTCATCCTTGAAGGAAGCAGGTGAGAATTTAGAAGTTTGGAGATATATGATGATATCTCCATACTAGGGATCTTGTGAAGAAATTAGGAATAAATGTTTGTCAGGTAAATTTTCCTCATAAACAATGTCTTCTTCTCAAGGCAACTCAAAAATTAATTCCGCAAAAACCAATGACTTCTTAGACTTGGTTGACAAGAACTCGAGATCAAATTCTTGAAAAGTAACAATCCATCAATTGTATTTGCCACCAATCACTCGCCTATTGAGGACAAGCTGAAAAGGATTGACAACCGATAATACGAACGTTTTTTGTAGCAGAATATAATGACGAAGCCGCTGGACAACATGGACAACTGCCAAGGGCAATTTCTCGATAGGACAATAGCATAGTTCAAGACCTACTAAGCCTCGACTCAAGTAGTAAATCACATTCTTAGTGAGAGCATCATCCTCTTGAACCAGAACCATACCTATGGTTGATTATGCCGCTGCAAGTTACAAAAGGAAATCTCTACCATAATCTGGTGGATTCAACAATGGGGTAGAGATTAATGCCTATTTCAAGGCATCAAAAGATCGCTGCAAAAATTTGTCGCATAAAAATGGAACTCCTTTCTTAAGAAAATGCATAAATCCTTTGGTAATGTCAGCGTAATTTACTATAAATCTTCTCAAGAAATTTTCCTTTCCTTGGAGACTTTGAAGTTGATGGATGGAAGACGGGGGAGGCAGCTGAATTATTGCCTCAACCTTGAAAGGATCTACCCAAATCCATTTAGTTGATACGTTGGATCCTAACAATCGACCAGATGTGAGTGCAAAAACACACATATTCGGATTCAACTGGATTTTATAAAATCGAAATCTCTCAAAAACTAACTCAAGGTGGTTGGGATGATCGATTCTCTTTCAAGAACAAGTAGCTAAATCATCCAAGTATACTTCGATGACATGTTTAATGTCGTGGAAAGCATAAGACATGGATCGTTGAAACGTAGCTCCAACATTTTTGAGACCAAAAGGCATATTTTTGTATGCAAACGTGCCCCAGGGACAAATAAAAGCTGTCTTAGCTGGTCCTCTAGATGGATAGAAATTTGATTATAACCAAATAATCCATCCATGAATGAAAAAATTTCATTACCCACACATTCATCAACTATTTGATCAATAAAAGGTGTGGGGTAATTTTCTTTTGGACAAGATTTATTCAAATCCATAAAGTCAATGCATAATCCGATTGTTCCTTGATTTTTATCTACTAGGACTGATTGGAAACCCACTCCGTTAGAGGAATGTGGTATACGAAAGCTGCCTTAAGCAGGTTTTGAAGTTCAACTTTAATAGCTTATGCTTTCCGAGGATTGACCGGTCAATGCTTCTGACGAATCGTCTTGGCATTTTCGTATGTATTGATCTCATGCTAGATGATAGATGGATCAATACTAGGCATTTCCTCATAAGCCCAAACGAACACATCTCACAACTCTTTAAAGAGGTTGGTGTAAATTTGAATCTCTTCAGGGGAACAATCGGCTCCGTGAAGAAATTTTATATAACGTTAGGATTCCTAGAGATGTTTATAGGTACAGTTTTTGAGATAATCGACATATTACCTTCGGAAAATAATTGTGCTAGAGCCAAAGGGTTTGAAACTGTACAAACATTGCTAGTAAGCAGATTGGAGAACCTAGATTCAACTTCATGCAATGGAGGAAGAAAATATGAATGATGATGTAAAGCTTCCCAAGGTATATCTACACTCATCATTGCTTCTAAAATTGCTTCCTCAGATGGTGAAACTATATCTCAGCAATTCAAAGCAGAAGTAGAGTCAAGGGTCCAAGTTGGAGCCACATCACCATCTAACTCCTCCTCTGAAAAAGGAGTGGGATGGTTGTTTGTAGAGTTAACGATAGATTAATAGCTAATTTCTGCTGCAGACATGGGAAATTCCATTCCACCAACCTACCCTCCATCTAATGTGGTTGTAGATGAAGGTAAGGTCCAAGGGTCTGAAAAATAATGAGTTCGAAAGAACTCTTTCAGTGAAGGCGCCTTGGAGGATGAAATTGCATTGATTCTAGCTGTAGGAGGGGGAGGTCAAATATACCCATCAAGGAAGAGTACATTCCAACTCCTAAATTCTCAATAGGTTTACGGGGATTATCCACCGTCGGAATGGTAGAATCCAAAGTCACACGGGAGTCACCTGGAGAATAATCTAACCGTTGAATTTTAACAATTCTCCCCTCATGAGGAAAACAAAGGATGTAGAATAAAGATGAAACTGTGGCATCCATCTTATAAATCCAATTCCTTTATAAGAGGAGGTTGTAATCTAGGTTGATATCAACGGTTTCTACCTCAATATTAACGACCTTTCCTCCAACACATATAGGAAAGGCTGAGATAATTCCATGTGGCCTATGAGAATGTTATGAAACTAGCTCAAGAAAAGATAGAAAAGATAGATCAACGCCTTAGAATTCAGCCTCTTCGCGGGGCCAACCTCCTTTATATTACATAAATGAACAATTCTTTGATGATACAAATGACAAAACCTCCTTTCTATATATAGGAGTCTAAGGAGTCACAATTAACCCAGTCGACCTAACAATAATAATACAAAGCCACAAAAATAACAATAGAGGGATTCTATGGGGCACAGTAATAACAATATGGGGGCAATAGGGGCACAACAATATTAATAAGGGGTACAACTACCATATTAATGGGGTAATTACTAGTATTATAGGGACCCAA
>APFE030218018.1:73965-131632 GCA_000404065.3 Pinus taeda | reverse complement strand
AGAAACACACTTTACCTAACTCTATACTAGACCAAGTTATACTTAACTATTCCTATGTGTCGGAATATCCTAACAGATTGCCCCTGAAGATCAGGATAAAACTACCTTTACCTGTCCTTGGTGCTTACAAGGTCTTACCCTTTGGGCTATGCAATGCCCCTACCACATTTCAGAGGGCTGTCCTCAACATCTTTTTAGATTTAATAAATGAATGGCTCGAAGTATATATGGATGACTTCACACCTTATGGGGATGACTTTGAGCCAACATTACAAACATTAGAAAAAAAGTGTTGCAAAGATGCATTGCCACCAGGGTCCCTTTGAGCCATGAAAAGTGTCATATGATGATGACCAAGGGACTCATCTTAGGTCATTATATCTTAGCAGCTGGAATACAACTAGATCCAACTAAGATTCAGATAATTTTGTTAATACCTACCCCTACCACACAAACAGAGGTACGCAATTTTTTGGGATTTTTTGGTTATTTTTTATTTTTATCTTTTAACATAATTGGTTGTTGGTTATATTTGAAAAAGATTTGGGAGACTAAGCTCCTGAGTTACATGGTTGAGGCTCATAAGCTGAGCTTACAAGTAGTCTGTGATACAAAATTCTCCTAAGCTATTGTCATTTCTAACTTGAAGGAAACAAATGCAAGTGAAGATTTTGAAAAACTCAGATAAATGAAAATAGAATTTGCAGTACATCTTAGTCTATATTGATATGGCTAATCTGGTGAGTCGTTGACTCATCTAGTTCGTTGTCCATTTCGGTGTCTTGAAGCTTGATGAGCTAGTGCTGGGTGCATTACGTTTCTCTAGCATGTATTTGAGTATTTCGATTGACTCTTGAGTGTGGCTGCACCAATTGGCTAGATCGTTGAACTACTCTTGAAGTGAGGAGACCTTATGGAGGAAGAGATTAAGGTCAACTTCATATTTTTTGTTGTTCATCCAAGCATTTGAGTCAATTTTCGTGTCCAGAATTCTTTGGTGTGCTCTGATTTGTTCCAACTCCACCTGGAGGTCTGCAAAGTGTAAAAAATCTTCACTCCAAGCCATTTTTGAGTCCTTAAAGCTGTCCTGTTGCTGAGTGGAGAGAAGGGGCTTGCTACAATGAGAAGGGACTAATTTTGTGGTTAAAACTGAGATGGAGCCGGGATTATTGGTGACCAATGAAACAGGGGAGTGGGAGAGGTAAACTATCGAGGGAAAAAGAGGAGAGATAGGAGGACTGACACTGCAGGCGGCACAAATAAAGTGAGCTGAGGAGCAACTAGAAAAAAGGGAGATAATGGGGGCGACACAGAGCGACCTCAACTGCTGATTACTCAAATGCGAAAGAGGGAGCGGATTAGAGAAGAGCAGATTAATGAAGAGCATATTGGAAAGAAGGGGGCGGCTACAATGAGAAGGGACAGATTCGGGATTTTCTAGTTATTATAGAAGATTTATAAAGCATTTTTCTTATATTGTTGCACCTTTATACACACTAACAAGAAATATTGATTTCATTTGGACAGATAAATGTGATCGTGCTTTTGAGGATTTAAAAAATCTTGTATCAACAACCCCAGTGCTAAGGGGCCCAAATTGGGATTTGCCATTCCAAGTTTCATCCAATGCTTTAGACACAACAATCGGAGCAGTTCTTGGACAGGAAGAAGATAAAAAGCCATATGCAATATATTATATCAGCAAAAATCTATCTCATGTTGAATTAAACTATATTGTGACTGAAAAAGAATTCTTAGCTGTAATATATGCTATAAATAAATTTAGACATTATATAACCGGATATCCTGTAGTTTTATATACAGATCACTATGCCATTAAGTACTTAGCAAATAAACCTGTTACAAATGGAAGAGTGATAAGATGGTTGATTCTCTTGTAGGAATTCGACATAACAATTAAGGATCGGCCTGGAAAAGAAAACCCTGTAGCTGATTTTCTCTCACGAATGCCAAAGCCAGCGGAGGTAGCAATAGTTGAGGATCAATTTCCTGATGAACATTTATTTGTTGTTACTGTTAGAAAACCATGGTATGCTAACATTACAAATTACTCGGCAACGGGATAATTACCCAAGCACCTAATGCCTAATGAACGAAAAAAAATAGTGCAGTGCAGTACCCGATTCTCTTGGATTGGGGGCTACTTATTCCATACAGGGGAAGATATGCACATCAGAAGATGCGTCCGGGAAGATGAAGTGTTTGACATTATAAAATCATGCCATGATGGGCCATTTGGCAAACATTTTGCAGACCACAGAACAGGTCACAAAGTCTTACAAACAGGCTATTACTGGCCCACTATCTTTAAAGATGCTAAAAAGTTTTTTCAAGCCTGTGATAGCTGCCAGAGGGCGGGACACCCTGAACAATATGATGAGATGCCTCTAAACCAACAATTAGTAATCGATCCTTTTGAGTGGTGGGTGCTAGATTTTGTTGATCCTATTAACCCATCATCCAATCAAAAAACATACATACTATTTGCAACAGAGTATGTTACTAAATGGGTTGAATTAGAGGCTCTGCCAAGAGCTAAAGAGGATTCAGTAATAATTTTTTTTTTCCAATAATTTGTGTGATATGGCCTTCCGAGAGACATAATTATAGATGGAGTACTGCAATTCATAGGTAATAAGATTGCCACAACATTGAGAAATTACAAT
Organism: Pinus taeda; assembly: GCA_000404065.3. NCBI lineage: Eukaryota > Viridiplantae > Streptophyta > Pinopsida > Pinales > Pinaceae > Pinus > Pinus taeda. The sequence continues at coordinate 128,945 of APFE030218018.1, read as the reverse complement.
ATCCGACAGAAAATTACAACTCCATACCACCCACAGGCAAATCGAAAAGTAGAAAGTACTAATAAGGTGATTGAGGCAATACTTACAAAAATAGTTGCATCACATAGACGTGACTGGGTTTCAAGATTTCCAGAAGCCTTGTGGGCATACCCCACAACATGGAGAAACACCACGAGATATTCACCATATCAATTGGTATTTGGTAACGAACCCATATTCCCAATCGAATTCAAGATTCAAACATTAAGAATAGCGCATGAGGTGGGTTTGAATTTAAATGAAGCTCAAACCAATAGATTACAACAAATCAATGAATTAGATGAAATCAGGCTCTTGGCTCTTCAACACACTGAATTAATTCAACAGTGGAGGGAAAAATGTCACAATGCCCTTATTAAAAATAATATCTTCCACGAAGGAGACTGGGCACTCCTATACGGTTCAAGGTTCCAGGATTTCCCCAGAAAACTCCAGACCTGATGGCTTGGACCTTATGAGATACAAAAAGTGCATGATAATGGAACCATTCCGTTGACAACCATTGACGGATATGGATATTCTTTCAAAGCGAATGGTCATCGAGTGCGACTTTATCACAAACTGCTTACTAGGGAATCCTTTTACCAACAGTTATGGGAAGATTCCACCATGCAAATTCTCGCTGTGGAGGTTAACCCATCCTCAACATCAATCTAGTGAAAAACTCATTTGTTTTTAAATTTTGTATATAATTTTTTATTTTTATTTTTAAATTTTCTTGTATAAACTATTTTTGTACATATTTTAGTGTTGTTCCATTTAAGGAACAACTGTTATTCCTCTTAAGGAACAACAGTCGTTCCATTTAAGAAACAACACTTTTCTCTCTATTTAATTTTCGTGTTGTTCCTCTTAAGGAATAGTTGTTGTTCCTCTTAAGGAACAGTTGTTGTTCCTCTTAAGGAACAACAGCCGTTCCATTTAAGGAACAACAATTTTTGCGTGTGTTTTCTTTTTACTATTCCTCTTAAGGAACAACAACTGATCCATTTAAGGAGCAACAATTTTTTTCATGTGTTTTCTTTTTGTTGTTCCTCTTAAGGAACAGTAGCCGCTCCATTTAAGGAGCAACAATTTTTTTTTGTGTTTTCTTTTTGTTGTTCCTCTTAAGGAACAACATTCGTTCCATTTAAGGAACAACATTTTTGTGTGTGGTTATATTTTTGTTGTTCCTCTTAAGGAACAACATTTGTTCCATTTAAGGAACAACAATGTTGCGTGTTTGCATTTTTGTTGTTCTGTCTTCAAATCTGCCATGTCTCTCTTCAAATCTATCTTCAAATCTCTCTTCAAATCATCAATCTTAGCTTCCACGCCTTTTATCTTAGATTCCACGCCATTTATCTTAGCTTCTGTTAGCTTTCGTGAGAGTGAAATTTGTTGCACTTGGTCTTGTAATTTTGATATATCATGTAGCATTTCTTACTCTTCTTTATGAGTCATGCTAGAGCTTTCAGGTTGCTTACTAGGTTTTTTCATTTCTTTTCCTCGGGTCATCAGTTACTAATAACAATGCTCTATATGCCCTTTGAATTCCTTCAAAATAATTTTTCAAACCAAGCTTAAGAAAAAATTAAAAAAAATCTACACACTTTTGTTCACTTTGTAGGAGCTCGATATTTCCTCTGATGTATCTCTATAATTTTGGATCATCCAGTTCTGAAATTGCAATATATAGTAGCTCTCTATGTCCTCTTTCCAATGCAACCAGTATGATCCCAATTTGCTTCTCCAAGGAAGATTTATGTCAAATCTCCCACAGTGACCGGATTATAGACTAGTTCAATAGAGCGAACGTGTACGACGTGCCACGTATCCCTGTTTCGACCTATAGCTCTGCAAAAGATGTACGAGAAACTACAGTCCATACTCTTTATGTACCTTACAAAATTTCAATCCGATGCTCAGAGACAAAGTTATGACGCTTTTCCTCAGGTCACCTGTTTTGAATGTAATTCAGGTTTCTGCAAAAAGACCAACTTCCTCAGATCATATCTCAGTAAATATAGCACAAACAGATTTGAAATTCGGGCTCAAGATTCAACACAATTTCTTCCCAAATGGGTTTTTTGTTTAGCTTCTGAAACATCGCAGAAAAAAAGTTATAGCAAACATTCCACGATGACCTGTTTGGAGCAGCGAAACCCTAGAATCCAAAGCTCTGATACCAAATGTAATGAAACCAGCTCAAGAAAAAGATAGAAAAGATAGATCAACGCCTTATAATTCAACCTCTTCAAGGGGGAAACCTCCTTTACATTACATAAATGAACAATTCTTCGATGATTCAAATGACAAAACCTCCTTTCTATATATAGGAGTCTAAAGAGTCACAATATAACCCAGCCAACCTAATAATAATAATATAAAGCCACAAAAATAACAATAGAGGGATTCTATGGGGCACAGTAATAAAAATATGGGGGTAACAGAGGCCCAACAATATTAATAAGGGATACAACTACAATAGTAATGGGGTAATCACTAGTATTATAAGGACCCAACATCCTTACCCATACCCTAGCTCTCATTCAAACCCTAATCCATACCATTATCCATACCCTAGACCTAACCCTAGTCCAAACCCTAATCCCCATCCAAACCCAAGCCTTAGTGCAAGAATTAACCAAAACAATAGCCCAAACAATATCATAAATGCTAATCTAAACCATGAGGTTGCACAACAGTTAGAACCACCTATTCTTCTAGTTGATTCCCATGTTGAACAAAATACTAAATCTTCCATGTTTGAAAATGGAATGAATTTGGAAACCTCCCCCATTACTGTTGAACATTCACCCCAGGAAGTTATCATTCAAAGACCACCAGAGGAGCAATATTTCATTGGAACTTGTTCTCAAAATTTTGTTGAAGCTCAAAATCCTAGAATCTCTCTTAACCATTCTTGTCAATTTGAAAATCAAATATTTGAGCCTGAATTTGGGGGATTTATCTTTTGTCTTTCACTAGATTCTTTGTGCCTCTAGGAGAGTCACTATCAAACTGTGGAAGACTTGCATCAGTTGGAGAATCATACATGTGTGGATTTCATCGAATCCTGGTTTCGAGCAATCATTAAGCCACCTTATTTCCTCATCATTCAGAAACTCTTGGTACCATATCAATTAAAGAAATTGGTTTCTCATGCTTTGGTATGTCTTGAATTTTATTCTTTAAAACTAAGTGTGAGTATAATCAACATTTTGTTGCACACTTGGTTGCATTGGAAGTCCTCCTATACTTAAAAGGGAGTCTTCCACTTCTTAGGGTAGAGTAGGGTAGAAGAATAAAGAAATGCCATGAATAAAGTTGTTACAAAAATGCAATTTGGGTTTTGACTTTCAAAGCATAGCCACTGAAACTGCTTTTAAATCCACATTAGTTTTTAACACACACATATGTGACAAATCTTGTTGAGTATGATTCACTCTAATACCTCATGATTTTTCAAAAGTAACCATGATTAACCTCTCTAAAGAAGTTGTCATATGAGATATATATTTTTAGTTTCCCTTAGAAGGTACTATTGGAGAGCCCCCTATGGTGGACCACTCTTGTAAAGATCATAATAAGCTATTCATGAGAATGTTAGCATTATTAACTTGAATCTTTCAGTCATTATCTGGGATATTTTTAATAAGTCTTTAAGGTAGAGGAACTAGCTAGTAATGATTAGTCATTAAAAAAGTTTCACGACATCCCATACTCTTAAGGAGTAGGTCTATTTCCCCACTTATTAATTAACCTTTAAGGTTAATCACAATTAGAATTTATAAAATATTTAGGGGAGGATAGAAGGTCTCGTGATGAGTCGACTTACCATGATCATGAGACCTAACATGCATGACATTACTGTTGCTGGTCACCAAGCCAGAGTAATGGCTTTCAACTGAAAAGTTGGAAGACAGGATGTCTCATCACGAGTTGACATGTTCATCCATGTTATTTCTTGTGAGTGGTACTACCGTCAGCTGGTTAGCAAGCCAAGACAGTGGCCTTCATCCAATTTTTAAAATTAAATAAGATAACTCTGAATCTATATCTAGTAAGTGGGACACAGGCATATCACTGGGTTAAAAGACATTCCTGCCGAGGTTATAAACACTTGCAGACAGCAGGGCCATGTTTGTGGTATTAAAGTTAATTGCATACTATGATTTACTTGGTTATATCTATCTTTCCCTAAAGCTCGTCATTTTATTTCTTGGACAATGGTTTTAAGATGCTTTGAGCATGATGCTTTGAGTTCTATCTTTCAAAAATTAGGAATATTTAATGATGTGGTACCCTTAGTGAAGGCAATTCTTTGTACTGGATCAAGGAGAATTTTACTTTCGCATCTGCGTGACAATAAATTTAGAGTGTTCAATTTTTTGATCGGTCCACAAAGGTGTCATTTTGTTCTATCTTTATCTCCCTTTTCTAGTAACATAACTCATTTAATTTTTTTATGGTATTTAGAGTGATGAATTACTCAGCGATGATTACTCACAAGGTGTTGATGGAAAAAAATGTCTATTGTTTGTGGTTGCCTCTAAATAAGCACTATGTGATGTAGGTACAGGATTGTTGTATTAGGTGAAGGAATCTTATGGAAATTTTCTTGAAATTGCGCCTTTTCAACAAAGATTTGTTTTTTATCATGATTGTTAATAAGACTTTGGACAAAAATAAGAGCTCTGAAATCTATGACAAGCAGGGAATTCAATTGAAAGAGGACAACAGGTATGTGATGTCTATCATAAAGGTGCAGTATTCATTTTCCATAGTTTATGGTAAAAAGCATTGCTTTCCTATACTTGATCTTGGTGTAATGCTATCATGTCTGCACTCAATACTTTCATAAGGGATGTAACATGGTTTAATTTGGAACTGTAATAGTGATGTTCCAGACTTGATGAATACTTTAAATGATGACATACCATGATATCTTCATATTTCCTTGCTAATATTTTTTTGCTGTCACTTTTGTTAGAAATCATTATTTGATCTTTAAAACGTTTCCCCTACCTTCTTCCATGCTTTTATGGTCCTATAGTTTGGATTGCATGAGGACATGCAAGAAGGTCAGTGTGAGGGAGTGTTAAGCCTCCATGTTGTCCAAATTTTCATGATTTACGTGAATAATTTTATGTCTGTACTAAGTTTCTATAATCATTATTATTCGTTTTACTCATTATTAAGTTATCATTTAGAGGCATTTAGAGCTGATAGTTGTTGATCTATGAACTCTTATTGTTTTTTTAATTTAATGTGAAAATATCATTAATGCAAGGCTCTTTTGTGGCAGGTGTTAACATTCCTATAGTAGCAGTTCCTATACCAGTTGTGCCTGCACCAACATTCCTGCACCAACGTGCCTGCACTAATTTGTGGCTTTCATACATTGACACATCTATAGGGAAATATGAAAGAGATTTTTGTTCAAAATGGTGTTTGAACGCTTCCACATAAGCTAAGATACACCCATGTCATACCGTTTATGTTTAGGCAATAATTAATGCTTCAGTCCCAAATTCGCAGCAGTTTCCCAACTGCCAACTTCTGCCTCGTCTTCCACGCACGTGAAGGCAAATGAAGAAATTATAGAAGATCATTGTTGGTCCTAGTATAGAAAATTGACAAAGCCTCAATCCAATTTCTAAAATTTGTAATGGTATAAAATTTACATAACGGCCTTTGAGGCAGTTTTCCAAAAATAAATTGTTTTTCCATAATTTTAGCATCTCATATTTCAAACAGTTATTTTCAGGGACTATTTATGAGGCAATGGATGTGAACCTGAAAATTATGGGAGAGGTAATTGTTGAAAATATAACAATCTGGATTGCCTCAATTTTTTTTTCCGAAATTCATAATGTTTAAGGAGATACACAGAATTATTTGGAGGCATTTTGTTAAAAAACCGATTTTTCCAAAAGTGTAGAAAACGGCCATACTTGGGAAATTCGTGCCAGATCTTCATTCCTTCAATGGTTAAATGGTTGTACTGATATTCTATTGATGAATATCAGTTGGGATTCAATCCACATGTTGTTTACTAAAGAATAGAGCCAAAATTATCATGAAGGAACATTATAAAAGAAAGGAGTCACATAGGTGTGAAGGGGTTTTTTTTTGGGTGGATGGCATATTACATTTTGTAAATCATATTTGTTTCCAATAGGAGGGAATTGATCTTTCTATGTAGGAAGGGAGGAGCTACACACTAGTGGGATGATCCCTCGAGGGGACCACTAGAACCAGCGCAACATTGTTTTATGAATATGTAATAGGACTATTGCAATGAATTTATTTTGCATTCAATTTTGAATCCTAGTTTCTACTCTAAAATGAATTTATTTAGAAATTGATTTTGTGTAATTTTGTTTATCTATAATTTTCTAAGACTGTGATTTAAATTACTGCAAGGGCAACAAGCTGGGTGGTTGGGCCCACCAACCAGTCTGTTGCCCCAAACCTCTTAACTTTCTTTTGCTGCATTTTAGTTTTCTTGGTGTGAGTGTGATATTAGATAATTTCGCAATTTCATTTCATACCTCTTCTTTTGGTCATTTCATTTTCAATTTCATTCCAAAAGCTTTATTTTACTGCTGTGATTATTTAAGTTTAATATCAATTCTTTTGGATGTATTTTCATAAAGGCTGAACTAAAGTAAACGGTGAATGTTTTAACTGCGTCTCTTATTTATTCTTACAAAGATCTACCTTGATCTCATTACTACATAACAAAGTTTATTTCTAGAACACAATGGTGAAATAATTGCTAAGCAATAATTCTAGTTAACTTAACTTAACATGTACTCATAATTGCCTTCGAATATTACATGAGACAGATTCCGCACTTTTGCAGAAAAACATTTATTCCTGCACTGTTGCAGGAAAACATTTATTCCTGCACTTTTGCAAAAAGGCATTTCTTCTTGCACTATTGTAGGAAAACATTTATTCCTGTGCTTCTGCAAGCAAATTCTCGGATCAGCATAAGGAAATATTGTGAATCTTGTTGACAAAACGCTCACATAATTCTTCATTATAATTAAATGTTGCATATATTATAAGGAAGTAATTAATAAGATCAGGGTAAATAACATGAATTATATATTGGTTCTTTTTTCATATTTCTCTTACAAAGTACTAAATTTTCTTTAAGAGAAGTAGTGCATTATTATTTTGATTCTTCTTAAAGAATTTAATTATTTCCTTAGATTAGTTGGAATGAAATTGTTGTGTGACTTCTAGTTTAAATTCATGTTTGCAACATAGCAATAATGTTTTAAGAGGTTTCACATTCTTTATTTCTTGAATCTCTTTATTTCTAATGGGGCCTACATTCCCTTGTCACCTGGACAATTGAGGAAGACTTACTGCAGGAGTCAACTCAACCCAGAAGAGGAGTCAGAAGTAGATTCCTGGAGTGTGTTTACTTTGCTTTAAAGGGTCTTGTTTATTTTATGCTTATTGATGCTCCTTTTGAATTTCTTGCAAGAGATTGGTTTTTATTTAAAAGATCCCTAAGGTTGTATTCTGGCATATATTGTGCTACGCCTCTAAGTTTACTTACTCAGATTGACAAATTAAATGTTGGCATAAATCTTGCATTTACACTGCCTGACACAACCCCACTCTATCATGAAGGTGCTTTTGCTTCTATCTTCTGGGGCAATCTTAATCTAATGATACCTAGAAAACCCGTCAGTAAAGGAATAGTCCTCCTTCCATCCAACATTGTCTAACTCTTGACCTATAAACGACATTAGAAATGGATCATGAACACATGCATCATTAAGCTTCCGCAGATCTACAGAAATCCTTATTTCACCCTTTTGTTTCTTCTCTTGGACCACCATCAGCCTCACTGAATCAAACTCTTCAACAGGTTATATAATTCATGCCTCCAACATTTTATCCAGCTCTTGGCAAAAATTTTCCTTATACTTAGGATTAAGGCGATAAGGCCTTTGTTTAAGAGGCTTAACGTCTAGCTTCAATGTGATATTCATAACACTCAAGTCAGCAAGTATGCCTTTCAGATCCGAAAACTTAGTAGGGAAGAGATCTTGCTATTCGCGAAGTAATTTAGCAAATTTGCTACTGTAGTGTCATCCCAATAGTCTCCAATATTTGCGAACTTTCGTTCTTCTTCTCTGCCTATGTTTACTTGCTTTGTTTTTAAAGGTATGGAGATGTCTGGGTTCTCTACTTGAGGATGCTTGACCTTGTGATGCCCTTCTGTCTTCGAAATATTTATATTCCTCAGGTATTCTTCCTCCTCTTCATTGGTCACATTATAACATTCTAAGGCATGGAAGAGTTGGGTGTTCCAATCTGGTTGGCTCTATTCCATCGGTTCTTTTGATATCCTGACGATAACTGCTTTAATTTCTTGACGTGCTTCATCGAATGCTTGCAAACCCGTGTTCGAAGCTGAAAGTGAATAAGAAACCCTCCTTTAATACATCCCATTTTGCAAGTGTCGTGGCAGAGCTTTGTTTCGAGATACCAATTCATTGGGATTGTATCCAAGGTATGACAAAAGATATATACCCATTCTGGCTGCAGTTATGTTCCCCATGCCTTAGTCCACTTCACCAAGTGATCGTGCGGATCATCTCTCCCATTGTACTTCTTAGTCAATCTGGTATTAGCAGGCCCAAATCGTAGCTTCATTGTTCTCCTATAATATCACCATTCAATAAAACTATTATTGTGCGTACCCCACCATCATGCGGGCGTAGTGCACAACGCCAACTCCAAGGCTTGAAAGCGGTGGTCCTCATGGGTTTTGCACTCAAATTCATCTAAAAATATATCTACATTAGTTAAACCATCATAATAAGGTAACTTTCTAACATATGAGGAAATGTAGTGTAGGGACTTCATCATCATATTGCAACGCAATGTAGATACTTCGTGCAAGTAGTTTTTCCAATGCTCTAATTCCTCATCAGAATTGGAAGTGAAGCAACTCTCCCGACCCCATGAAATCCTTCCATATGTTGTTGGATTGATCCAACCCTGATCTCATGCTGTCATCTTGTATATTTGAGCCAATGCATCATCACTTTCTTCATAGTCATAGATTGGTTCAGTATAACGCACTCCTTCTGTAGGATCCAACGACACTATAACCATAAGTGATTTTCTTTCAAATGACATTGTCCTGTATTTGAAATTAATGACCCCATTCATATCAATATCCAAGTCGATTCCCAGGAGCGCGGGGTAGGGATTATTTTCATCGACAATTTCTATAACTTCAAAGTTTGCCACTGTACTCGCACCTTCAATATCCATCGTTACTCCATATAATCGTCCCATGGGGATGATTTTCTGTTGATTTTCCATCCTGAGTTGAATCAGAGACCACTACAGCATAGGTCTCCCTATGCTTTCCCACGTCTATTTTGGTAGAACATTCACATCAGACCCTAAATAAAAAATGACCTGTTCCATGTCATAATCGCCTATCTACATTGATAGCCGTATCTCACATCTTGTTCATGGCTTACGCTTACCAATCTTCCTAACTATGCATTGCTCTGAGCGATTCTTTTCCTTATTGGCTCACTTTTCTATTAAGTCCTGCAATCCTTCCACAACCTTCCTGTCATGTAATAGGTTTATGTAGGTCTCCAACAATCTATTAAGTACAGAAGGATTGACTTCTTACGCCGCATTGATTTCTTGTGTCTTATCCGAGCTTCCTGAGGTGGAGGCCTCAACGAAGTTTTTCTTAGCTTCCATTCATGTTTCCTTTGTGCGATTAAGGTCAAAGCAAAATTATTTCTCCATAGCTTTATGAACCCATCCATCCTCTTAAGGATTCTTACCCTTGTCTGCATCAATCGTCACACCACTTCGTAGTACAATATTAATTGTTTGATCATCCTCACGGGGCTTAGCCCTCATCATATATAAATTTTGCATTGGATGTTGTGGTTGTGTTTTATTTTCTTGCATGTTAACTGTTAACACCAGGAATTCTTCTATGGTCTGGTCAAACTGTCTACAGTATTTACATGACGGATGTGTAGGATTCAGGAAATCTCACACAAAGTTCCCCTGTTGTCCACAGTTGTAGCAAATAATCTAACCCCAACCTATACTAGGTCCTCCTCCTCGGCCTCATCCTCGACCTTGTAAACCTCCATGTGCTCCACCTATGCCTTGATCTGGAGGCCGAGTTTCTACTTTCATATGGTAAGTAGTGGTTCTTTCGATCATTAGCTCATATATTCGATAGTCGCACTCATTATGGCCCACAGATTTACAGAAATTATAGAACATCTATTGGGTTTTTTGAACGAAATTCTAAATTAAATGGAAACTATTAGTCACATGTTTTCCAGTAACCTGATAAATGGCACACCATAGTGCAGCCCCCATGCTCGGCCCTATTGGGGCTTCTAGCTTCAAGGAAATTATGCCCGCTCCTGTAAAATAATTCGCGTAAATGGTCAATGATCTTTATTGTTCTTATGGCCCTTGCACTTCAAACACTAGACTTCTGCGCACACATATGGCTTAGTCTCCTTGTCTTTCTTCAAACTATGTAATTCTAGGTGTAGGCTTGCTAACTGTGAGTGAATCTGTTTTACTCCTAGGTCCATATCCTAAATAGGTGATGCATGCAACCTCATCGCAATTTCCAGGGCTTCTTCCTACATTGCTATCTTCTGTTGTGACAGAGCGATTCTTAAATGGGGAAAAATCGACGCGATAAACCAGTCACGATGATGGCTATGTGTGATCTGCATGTTAGCCTGTCTGATCTAGCACTTCAGCCTCTGATCAAAGTCCCAAGGCATCTCCAGAACCTTTATCATGAACTCTTTAAATTCAATCACCGACTGCGAGTCAAATTTAGGCTTACTAAAATATTTGTTTAAATTCATCTGAGTCTCTATTAGTGTTGCACGAGGATTATCAGTGAAATACTTAATGTACTAGGTTAGCACATGATCATGCATGGCAGTAACCAACTGCACCTTCTCTATATTATCATCGGTGATTTTCTCCGTTGTTCATACATGATTCACAACAAACCAAAATTTCTTTGGATCCTCACTTTCTATTCCCTTGAAGATCAACATCTTCATTGCGTTCTCCATGTTGAATAGTGGCAGTGGAGGTGGAGGTGTGGGCGAAGGTGTATGTGGTGGAGGTAGATGTGGAGGCAAAGTGGATGGATGATTTGTTTTAGGAATTTCTTGAGTTATTAGCTGAATAGCACTATGCGGCGTAGTCTTCCCCACCCCTTTGTTATCACTTGAAGGAGGTCCAATCCATGGACTATACTCTGGTCCTGATCCTTCATGATTTCTAAAGAATCTTCCACTTCTTATAGCTCCTAACATTAAGGTAATGGAATTACCCAATCTTCACACAATAACATTTTAATCCAAGTACTCAACAATCTTAAATACTTACCTCGCGGTCCTTTGAAGAATCTTCACTATGCTTCGTTATAACTGACTGAGGTGTCAATTGTAAATTCCGTAACAAATCCTCCCAGAATTTGATCAATCCAATGATCAACATCCCACATGATCTTTTTTTCAGAGGCCTTATTCATCGCACTAATTCTGGTGTCCACACTATAGAACTATTGAGCTTCCACCTTCCCTAACTGTCTTTCAATTTAGCTAAACACTCGTATAGTTCGATTGGGAAAGTGAAAAATAAGATTCCAGGTATCTTTGTATAAATATATTTTTTTAACCAATCCTCCTTCAACAGGCATAGATTCTTGTTTTCTTGCATCGTGAACTTGTGAATCTTCCAATCCAACCACTCTTCAATTTATTGCTTAGTCGGATTCCAATGATGCGACATCAGACATCTCTTCAAGAAGATCCTGGTACTGGAAACAAAAACATTTGTTGGCTTAGGGGGTCCTGACCCAAGTTCAGAGTTAGTTCTACCAACCAACAAAACCCTACACTACTAGCCCTTTTGGCAACAACCCACATAGCACAGGCCATAGTCTCACCTGAAGCAGTATGGGGGGATGCAAGAACCAAGTTTCTACATCCAGAGATCAATGTGATGCCTTCTAGCACCTTGGATCTGCCTCCATGTAGATTGATAAACTTATAGGACATTTCACTATAACTTAATTAAAAAAACCTTCATACCTTCATGAAGGTCCATGAGCAGTACTTGCAGACCTCTAACAATCGATTTACCTACTTACGCGCATCAAAATCAACCCTAAATTGGAGTTCGCGTATATCTACATAATTCATCAGAAAACATATGAGAAATGACCTAAAAATTCATGGAAGTGGCTAAGAATTCATTTCATACATTATTAAGATAGATTCAAGACATTCACATAGCATTTAATCACTATTTCATAAAGCATGTCATTTCTCAGCAACATATAACATAACAGATACAAATGGAAATACTCAGTAATTCTTCAGAAAATTGTCTTTATTGATATTCAATTCATTGATTACTTACTAAAACTACCCTACGCACACAGCTACAGGGGTTCATGCACTCAGCTGCAGACTCTACCCAGGCCTTTGCACACTCAGTTGTAGAGCCTTCCCTTCTCTACCCAATCACAGGAAGCAGAGCCTCCCTGCCTTAGCTTCTACCCAAAACTCTTCAACGAACCCAATTATCTATCAACATGTACTACTAAGACTCACTAAGGCTCAACTATTTATAGTCTTTTCAGTATAATTCCATGGTCTGCAGACCATGGGTGAATCTCAAAACTGACTCAAAACATTACTTAAAACAAAGGGCTAATCCCCTTTGACTCTCATTCATCTATGTGCCCCACATCCACATATCGTGGGGACTTTACATATTTTACAAAATTTTATATATAATTTGGGTTAACTAACCCCAAACTAACCCATGGGTCCCCATTCCCACACTTTACCTCTTAACAATCCAAGCATCTAGCTATGAACTCTTCCACTTCCTTCTTCAAATTCAACCAATAATAGAGATTCTTCTTTGTTTTCAATCTCTTGTGATATCCTTGGTGACTTGAATATGGCTTAGCATGATATTACCTCAAGATAAGCTTCTTGAGCTCACTACCTATCCTTCTAGCATAAGGACTCTAGCAATCCCTCTCTTCCAAACAGGGAAAATTTTAAGGATGTAAAATTACCTTGAAGTTTAAAAACATTGGTGAAACTCACTAGTCCCTAATATGAAAACTATAAAACATTTATTGATATATTTGTAAAATTATATCAATTTATAATGGTTTTATACATAGCCTTTATATAATGTTGGCAATTTAAAGGTAAAATAATTTTATATTGTAAAATTTGGGCAAATCATTTTGATAAGAAATTGAAATTGACAAATATTTTTTGTGGAAAAAACATGGAAAACTAGCCCACCTACGAATATTAGCCCCTATTTGGATTTTCAATCTGTACATCTGTACATACCACAAACTCTTTATTCGGATTTGCAATCTTTAAAACTAGAGAATTTATCTACAACTGCTTCAACTTCTCAAAATGTGTTGCATATTCCTCTATCCATTCAAATTTATTACCTTTTCTTTGCAATGATGTAATAGGATAAGAAATTTGTGATAATTTCCTAATGAACCTCTTGTAAGAACTTGCTAACCCCATGAATGATCATACCTCATCAACATTTCTAGGATCTGCCCACTCCATGATGGCCCTTATCTTTTTTGGATGTACTACTATGCCTTCCTTGGAAACCACATGTCCCAAGTAATGTACCTCTGTTTGAAATAAACTACATTTACTGAGCTCAACATACAATTGATGCTCTCTTAGAAATCTCAATATTGTTGCTAAACATTTGACATGTTCTTCCTCATTCTTAGAATATATCAAGATGTCATCAATGAATACAATAACAAACTTGTCTAGATAAGGAAGCAACACATTATTCATCAAGCACATAAAAGTAGTTCGAGTATTAGTCAAACCAAATTGAACTACAACAAACTCATAATTCCCATACCTAGTTAGTAAATAAGTCTTGAATATGTCCTCTTCCTTAATGCATACCTGATGGTATCCTAGTCTCAGATGAATCTTAGAGAACACTGTTTCTCCCTTCAATTGATCAAACAAGTCATAAATCCTCAAAAATGGGTACTTGTAGTTGATGGTCACTTTGTTCAATTACTTATAATCAATGCATAACCTAAGAGTACCATCCTTTTTCTTCACAAATGACACGGTGCACCCCAAGATGATACACTTGGCATAATGTATCCATTTTCAAGCATCTCCTTCAACTACAACTTAAACTCCAACTTCAACTCCACCAACTCTGGTGTGCTAATCCTGTAAGGTGTCTTTGATGCTAGTGTTTCCCATGGTACCAACTCAATAGAAAATTCCACTTCCTTGTGAGGCATAAACTTGGAAATTTTGGCCAAAAACTCATCCTAAAACTATTGTATAACAGGGTACCTACTGAAGATATCTACATCCTCAACTTCCTTACCTTTGTCACTAGATATATGCACTGCGAATAATACACACCCTTTTCTACAACTCCGCTTTGCGTGCATTGTTGTAACCATTCTAACTGATGTCTTCTTCTTACCCTGGAAGACTCTTTGATCCCCATTGTCAACTAGGCACTCAATAACCTTGTCATAAAAATCCACCTTGGTTCTCTAAAGATACAACCAGTCCATACCTAACATCATATTGTATGATCCCAATGTCAGTACATTCAAATGTGCTAAGGTAGGGATACCATTCAACTCAAATGCACAAGCTCTTACCCCATGATAAATTCTTTTCGTTGTACCTATAGCGAATTGCACTGACCAACATTTTTCATGCACTTCTTTATTCAAAGTACACTTTGCCACTAGGTTAGGATTAACATAACTATAATTAGATCCAGGGTCAATTGAAATAGAAATAACTTGATCACAAAACTTACCATCCATCTTGATAATAGACACTTGGTGATATTTGTGCTTGTTATATAATGTTGCATAAATCCATGGAATACTTTGTCCAACATCTCCCATTGTGTCTACCTCTTGAGCACTATAGATCTACGGTCTGCCATCATGATGTTGTGGAAAATTTCTCCTGCGATGCTCTCCTCCACAATTCCAACACTCCAAAGGCTTCTAACCTGCACTCTCATTTTGCTTCTCTGACTGAAATCCATGTCCTCTACCAGATACATTGAACTTCTTATGTGGTGCCACATTCTCTTTGTTACTTGTATCTTGAGGTCTTATTCCCTTCTTTTCCATTTTCCTTTATTATTTTCATTACCTTTCCATTCTAGTTTAATCTCAGATCTACACTTCGATTGATCATAACAATTCTTAAGCTTTCATATAGTCTCCTCCAATGATCTAGGCTCATCAAAATCCCTCCTATCCTTGAATTTTACCGACAACCCATTGATGAATCTCTGAATCGTGACCTTCTCCTCCTTGATGTAAGGCACATATCTCAATAACTCCAAAAGATTTATAGTTCACTCCCCATTAGTCATAGATCCCATCTTCAGGTCATAGAACTATTTTTCCATGCCATCATAGTATCTCTTCGATAGATACTTATTCCTAAATAGTCCCTCGAACTCACTCCAATTCAACTCCTCTTTATGAATACCTCTAACATTATTTACATCTTCCCACCAGATATATGCTTCACCGTTAAGCCAAAATGCAACTATTATGTCCTTCATGTTCACTAAGTAATCATGCAACCTGAAGAACTTATTCATCCCAAGCAACCATGCTTCGACATCTTGTGACTTCTTCATTTCTTCATCAAATTTAGGTGGATTTTCTTTCTTGAAATCATTCGGAAAATATTTCATGTCATTCCTCCTATAAGGATGATAATGATGATGACCATGATACTTATTTGAACTAGAATTACAGTAAATCCCATGTCCACTACCTTGTCTATCATGTGTATCCAAGAATCTTCCATCTCTGACAGTGTCATCTCTATCCAACCTATGCCCACAATGAGACCTACTACCATATGACCCATTATTCCTATCCTATTTTCAATGACTTGTTCTAAGTGATCCTTGTCTCTGCAAGTATGACAAGATATAAAGGATAACTGCATTAACTTCTTTGTGTTTCTCTTGTTCCTAGAAAGCCTCTCTTGGGATTGAATTATTTGGCCATTATCTTCTTTTCAACTCCTTATTTCTTCCTTCAAACTTCTCAAAGTGTTTATTATGTTATGAGAATCTCCCTCACAATATTTCTCATCTCATCTATAGGGAGAATCTTGTGAGTTGTAGTCTACCATCTTACTAGTCATATTTTATCTTCTCTTCATGCAAGGTATATCATGTCAGCTAAACCAAATCATAAACAAACCAATGTACCTCATTTTAGCTCAAGGGAGGATATCTCGTATAAAAGACCAACCAGATTAGCACAATACATATATAAACATAATCATTTCAACATTTAATCATCATTTCAATCATTATTCAGTCATCGATGCATGACCATACCAACCACATACCATGACATTATGCATGCCAACTATCACCATGCCAATGTATTCACAAAAACATATAAACACTAACATGCATGACCAATGCACAACCGACATGCACTCATAACGTCCACATCAAACAATAACACCATCAATTTTTCACATGGAAACACCACTACAACTATGACCAATGCCATGCATATGCAGCAAGAATATAGACCACAAGCATGAGGAACACATATTTAATTGAAATGTATGCACCAACAACATACACCCCCCATCTAGTACAATCGGTGAACCATACTCTGATACCACTCTAGAACCATCCTCCTCCACATTTACCCAAGTTAACTAGTCCGCTGAGGAAAACATCTAATGAGAGGATACTATTATGTGTTTCAACTCCCTGATGTATAGTTAAATTAGTGGAATTGAAAAAAAAAAATGACCTTCCATGCATGCTACAAAATCTTCAAGAGCCAACCAACCCTTATCGGTGCCCAACCCTTGAGAGAACTTGCATTTCACTAATCTAGACCCTCGGTGATACCCATGACAAGCCAACGATTTATGAGCCATTGACCCTAGATTTTGTGTTACTTTTTCAGGGTCAGGGCTCAGGTCACTGCCCAGAACTTCATGAAACTTTCAAAAATGATAAATAACAATGGAATAATGCTAATAGTGCAATCATTGGTACAAGTACTTGATTTGACCCCTACTAGCCATGGCAGGAAGTTCATCAAGCATGTCACAAATATGATTTCTATAGGTCATAACAATGGATCTGAGTATAAGGGTCTCAAACTTATGTAAGATTCATAAGGAAGCATTGATTTCTAATCACAATAGTTGCATTATCACATATTAGGGCATATATTCATTGTTTGTTTGTGTGCTAACCAAAACATGATGAGAACCATAGATCAAGATTGTCATAAAACACCCTGTTAACCAACATATATTCAACAGAAATAACAAAGATATAAAAACCATAAAATCCACATATGAAAAAGTATATTTATCCATCAAATAAAAGGTGAAAGGAAGTCTTATTCACATATGAAAAACGAAACTAGGTTTGGGAATTTCATGTACAACTCACCCATAGATTGGCATGAACCAAATCTTTGTTTCAACCAATCACCCTTGTGCCATATTCCATGCATGAATGTGGGATCTCATGGAACTATTCAAACAAAACCAAACCAGGGCTTCCAGAGGCCAAGCCACATAAACCTTGAACCAATGGTTCCACCTCATTGTTGAACATCACTAACCATCAACATATTGGTTTTTACTCAATTTGTCTAGGGCTCTAGGGCATTTGTTCCGAGCAAGGCTTCCAAGACTAGTAACTCAACCCACAACTGTTGCCTGACTTCCAGAGTGTTTTTCCAACCAGGGCTTCGAGGACTAGTAATTTGACCCACCGAGGGATTCTAGAGCATTTTTCCAACCAAGGCTTCCAGGGATAGTAACTCAACCCAACTTTTTATAGGTCTTCCATAGCGTTTTTCCAGCCAAGGCTTCTAATAACTAGTAACTCAACCCATAGCCATAAGGAACATGAAAACCAACTCGAAAACAAAAAGAAAGACACCCACAACTCCATGGTTATCAAGGAAATGGAAAGGATAGGAAAATTCACCGTCAATCTAGGAAATCCTCCATGCCAATGACAATCATAACCAAGAAACCACATGTATGCCAAAACTAGAAAGGAAATTTGTTGACACTGCTAGACCTGCCAACATGTCAGGGGATCTCCCCAGTAAGAGGTCGCAAATAGACCTCAGACCGTTTGGTGTAGGACTACCAACAGTGGGCTGTATGGTATCGCCTTGACCACGATTTTCCATAGAGGCAAGTAAGATGTCCATGTTGGTAGCAAGGGTGTGACATATGCAGCAAGTCAGGGAAGGTGCATGAGTGGTTCTAACACATAGAGGGTGAGGTGAGTGCACCCCTTGGAAACTTGTGAAAGCACGAAGTTAAGAAGGGAACAAATGAGCTAAGATACATCACAAATAGAAAGAAAGTGAGCTAGCAATCAAAAGTGATGGTTAAACCAACAACACATTTCCGTAAGATTCATACATACATATAAAAAAAATAGCTACACATGCATGCATAAACAAACAGATTCATATATCATTTAGAGTAGAAAAGATAGCTGAAATACAATACGACATATGCATGAAACATGTTGTCTCTATTATATTAAGAAGTGTAAGTTCCATTCATAAAATACAACCATGACCAACCACTATTTCTGATAGTAGAACGTTATAGTCACTGCCGCCTACTCCTCCAAAGAGATATACTAGCTCTGCATAGTGGAGAAACCAAGGCTCATTACAATATTGTCGAAGCTCACTCTAAGATACTCCTATCAGAAGCTTGGTTCACCAAAAGCCTATGCAATGAGTTATGAGGGACTATATATAGAAAAGGGTGTGGTGGGCCTTGGCATTCCCCTTTGTGATTGTTCACCTATCCTCATGACTCTTCATCTATTCTATGACAGTTACATCCAACTATTAACACTTGAATTTTCACTTGACAAGACATTACATACAATTTGCACATGTACCCATGTGAGACACAATAGGCTTGGGAAAGGCATGCAGGACATCACTATGACTTAGAAAATTGTGGAAGACCAATTCTTTGACATCCTCACGATGGTCGACAATGGTGAACTGATACCAAGCTTGGTAGTCTGTGATGGAGTTTGTGTACTCTGTGGTGACATCTTTCTGGAAATGAACTCTTGCCTCTATAAAATCTGGGTACAATGCTCAAACTCCTCTGTCTAACTCATTTGATATCATGCACATCACCGTCTTAAGTGCAGTGAGACAAACAACATACTGATGCATGGTGTCTGCACTGATCACCAAGTCTTCGCTAGTGGCTGTGCGCATCAACTTGTCAAAGTATGAGTCAAGCTCTAGTCAGACTTGTGCATTTTTCTTTGCCTAGGTGAGTGTCCCAATAAATGGGATTTTGTTCGTGCGCATGAGGTCGATGTCTTGCTCTAACTCATGTTGCTCAATATCTATATCCATCTATTCAAGCGCTTGTTCACTCTCTTGAGAAAAGTCCTGGTCCTGCGGCTGCTCACCCTACCTGATCAGTGCCAGATGCTCAATGATTCTACTACCTGTACGAGCATAGTTTCATATGTCTGTACATGTTGCGCCCCCTACTATACCTATTCTTGGTGCGATTCCTTCTCCTATCTGTGCAACTCTTGTTCCTTCTGGAGTTGCTCCTTCAACTCATGTAACTCCTTCTCTATTTCCTCCATTCTTCATTTTTCTATCTGCCTTTGCATGTTCCTCTTATCGTGTTGTTGCCTCTTCACCTCTATTCCAAAATATTATTTTTGTACAAATGGGTCTGCTTAGAACTTGCAACTTTGTTCCTCCTTCATGTTGTCAATAGTCTTCCTCTTGCCTTTGTCGTGTGCCGACATATTTACCTCTGTTGCTGCTACTGCTGGTGCTCTCCTAGATGTTGCTTTGCCAACCATTCCACAGCGATGCCAACCAGTTCATTGGGCCTCAAGAAGATGTAACGCTTGATATCTCCAACTTGTACAAACTCACAAATGACTCCATCTATCACAACTTACATTGGTCACCAATCCCATATAAAATCCCAATAGACATCCCGAAGTTCGAAGGGAAATAAGGGGAGGATCCGGGTACACACATCACCACCTATCATTTATGGTGTGTTTCTAACTCCATGGTGGATGATAGTATCCAGCTATGGATCTTTCCCCACACCCTTATTGGAAATGTAGCCAAGTGGTACATCGAGTTACCATGCATGTCAGTCAATACCTTTGGCGCTTTAGCGATGGAATTATTAAAGCACTTCTGGCTACCCATCTACTATGAAACG
The DNA here is from genome assembly GCA_000404065.3 of Pinus taeda. Taxonomy (NCBI): domain Eukaryota; kingdom Viridiplantae; phylum Streptophyta; class Pinopsida; order Pinales; family Pinaceae; genus Pinus; species Pinus taeda. The sequence continues at coordinate 108,516 of APFE030218018.1, read as the reverse complement.
GGGATGGAGATCCTCACTTCATTACGTCGAGACACTGTCGCCCACATCTCTTATCATATACATGAATGGAGACGTAGGAGGAGGCTAGTCAAAGCTCCCATCCCAGATTATCTATTAGTGGATTGGTTCTGCAAGTCTCTACTCCCCCAAATCAATTAAGATGTTGACTTAGGTGGTGTGGTCACGGAAGACAAATCCATTCATTACTCCCAACACTTATATTTGATATATTCGTAGTCTGGTACTTTATATTATGTCATTCCCAATGTCCCTCAGAACTCCAATTCTCCCACTACTCAGCAACCGAGAACGCACGCTGATGGGATTATCGACATTACCTTCGGGGTCGCTGTAAACAACTCAGTGGTCACATTGCCCAGTTTTCATTTGACCCCTCTACCAAATCGATTGCTCTTCCCACCACCACAATAAACTAATCTGAATGGAAAATGGCATCAACCCATGGTATTCATCCACCCATGTTATTCATCCATCCATGGAATTTACCCATGGTATTGTAAGTGGCATACACCCATGTTATTATCCACCCATGGTATCGTAAGTGGCATCCACCGATGGAATTAATTCACCCATTGTATTTTCCCATGGTATTGTGACATCCACCCATGGTATTCATTCACCGATGGAATTTACCCATGGTATTGTAACCGAAAAATGATATAAATAACAAGTCACGCTTTTTAAAAGGACAGTTTGTCTGTCATAATGTAGCTTTTACAGTTATTCTTCGTTTTAATAAAAAAAATCTTTGTGGTTTTATTTATTGGGCATTATCCTCTTTTTGTTCTAGCAGTTCAATTTTTCAGAGCTTGGGGGCCTCTCCCCCAACATCCATTTCTATCTTTTAGATCTTGGGGGCCTCCCCGCAAGATCTAGATCAGTGGTATAGAGCAGGTTATGATTCCATGGGAATGAGTGTTTGATGCATATTTTATTTTAAAATTTTTCAGCAATATTCAACAAACTATAGGCATGTGCCACGTCCTCCACAAAGCATTTTCTTGGGCCAAGTGGGAAGAATTTTTCTTTTTCATTTTTTTGCAGGAATTCTTTTGGGTGGCGAGTTTGAAGATCATACCTGAATGTTTTGGTGAAAACTTTACAAAAAAAATAACATATATGGATTCCTTGTCAAAAATTGCCCAAATCCAAAAAACAATTGGCCGAATCGAAGATTGGATGAGGGACATATAGCTCATTTAAAATCAGTTATGTTGCATAAATGTTTCTAATAGCAATTCGTGGACGACGACTCTCCTATTTGTTTTTTGAAATTTTTGTGTAGAATTTTAGAAAAGTGATTGTATATCTAAGCTCCTCTCAAAAAATTTCTCAATTTGAAAAAAAAAGTGTCAAATCAGAGTACGGATGTGGGAGATATTGTTGATTTAAAATTAGTTATTTTTTTAGAACTTTTGTGACGATGAAAACATTGCAGTGCGAATATAAGATTCTAGAGTGTCCAGATAAGGATTTCCAACACATTAGAAGATGCAAAATGGTCCTTCTGTTTCCAAAAATAGGTTATAATAAATATCCGAGTTATATTGATCACGTTATGTCCATTTTAATTCTGGAGTGGCATTTAGAGCTGGTTTCCTTTGGAGATATGCCTTCCCACCCCACTTTAGTAGGCATCGTTTCACATTCATCAGTTTCATCATAGCAACATTTAGCTTGGGTTATTTGGAGACGTGCCCTCCCACCCTAGGCTATGTAGGTACCTACTACTTCATTAACAACCAACATCACGGTTATTGGTTAACCACACAAAATCCTTTTCATCGAAATCCTTTTGCTAGGACGCACACTATTATTATCATAGTTGGTCAAAAGCATTACATGGTATCTTTATCCTTGGATCTTCGTTTGTCATGGTTATGGGTCATCCACAAACCCACACTTCATCGAAGTCCATTTTTTAGGCCGCACACTATCAATATCACAATTGGTGACAAGCATTACAGGGTATCTCTATCTTCGGATCTTCGTTCATCATGGTTATGAGTCATCCACAAACCCACACTTCATCAAAGTCCATTTTCTAGGCCACACATTGTTATTATCACAGTTGGTCACAAGCATTACAAGGTATCTCTATCATCGGATCTTCGTTCATCATGGTTATGTGTTAAGCACATAAAACCCTTCTCTTCAGTGGCTCTTCATATTCAGAAAAGGCTTTGTAGGAGGGAACTTCACGGAATGGGGATCATTTCTTCTTAAGGAGGGAGGAATGATTCGAATGGAAAATGGCATCAACCATGGTATTCATCCACGCATGGAATTTACCCATGGTATTGTAAGTCGCATCCACCCATGGTATTGTAAGTGACATCCACCCATGGTATTCATTCACCCCTGGTATTTTCCCATGGTATGTGACATCCATCCATGGTATTCATTCACCAATGGAATTGACCTGTGGTATTGTAACAAAAAAATGATATAAATAACAAGTCACATTTTGTAAAAGGATAGTTTTCCTGTCACAATATAGCTTTTACAGTTATTCTCTGTTTTAATAAAAACATTCTCCGTGGTTTTGTTTATTGGGCATTATCCTCTTTTTGTTCTGGCATTTAAATTTTTCAGATCTTCAGGGCCTCTCCCCCAATATCCATTTCAAACTTTTAGATCTTGGGGACCTCTCCACAAGGTCTGGATCAGTGGTATCAGAGCAGGTTATGATTCCATGAGAATGAGTGTTTGATGCATATTTTAGTTTCAAAATTTCCATCAATATTCAATAAACTTCAGGCATGTGCCACGTCCTCCACAAAGCATTTTCTTGGGCCAAGTAGGAAGAAATTTTCTTTTCAATTTTTTTGCAGGAATTCTTTTGGGTGGTGAGTTTGAAGATCATATTTGAAATTTTTGGTGAAACTTTACAAAAAAAAATAACATATATGGATTCCTTACAAAAAAATACCCAAATTCAAAAAAAAATTAGCTGAATCGAAGTTCGGATGAGTGAGATATAGCTGATTTAAAATCAATTATTTTGCATAAATGTTTCTGAAGACAATTCATAGACGACGACTCTCCTATTGTTTTATGAAATTTTGGTGTAGAATTTCAGAAAAGTGATTGTATATCTGAGCTCCTCTCGAAAATTTTTGTCAATTTCAAAAAAAAAGTGTTGAATACGAGTATGGATGTGGGAGATATTGATTATTTAAAATTAGCTATTTTTTTAGAACTTTGGTGATGATGGAAATGTTGTAGTGCAAATATAAGATTCTAGAGTGTCCAAATAAGGATTTCCAACACATTGGAAGATGAAAAATGGTCCTTTTGTTTCCAAAAACATGTTATAATAAATATTCTGAGTTATATTAATCGAGTTATGTCCATTTTAATACTGGAGCAACATTTAGAGCTGGTTTCCTTTGGAGACATGCCTTCCCACCCTACTGTAGTAGGCATCGTTTCAAATTCATCGGTTTCATCATAGCAGCATTTAGCTTGGGTTATTTGGAGATGTGCCCTCCCACCCCAGTCCATGTAGGCACTTGCTACTTCATCAACAACCAACATCACGATTATGTGTCAACCACACAAAATCCTTTTCATCGAAGTCCTTTTGCTAGTCCACACACTTTTATTATCATAGTTGGTCAAAAGAATTACATGGTATCTTTATCCTTGGATCTTCATTTGTCATGGTTATGGGTCATCCACAAACCCACACTTCATTGAATTCCATTTTCTAGGCCGCACACTATCAGTATCACAATTGGTCACAAGCATTACACAATATATCTATCTTCGGATCTTCGTTCATCATGGTTATGGGTCATCCACAAAGCCACACTTCATCGAATTCTATTTTCTAGGCTGCACATTGTTAGTATCACAATTGGTCACAAGAATTACAAGGTATCTTTATCATCAGATCTTCGTACATCATGGTTATGGGTTAAGCACATAAAACCCTTCTCTTCAGTGGCTCTTCATATTCAACAAAGGCTTTGCAGGAGGGAACTTCATGCAATGGGGACCATTACTTCTTAAGGAGGGAGGAATGATTCGAATGGAAAATGACATCAACCCATGGTATTCATCCACCCGTGTTATTCATCCACCGATGGAATTTACCCATGGTATTGTAAGTGGCATCCACCCATGGTATTCATTCACCCATGGTATTTTCCCATGGTTTTGTTACATCCATCCATGATATTCATTCACCAATGGAATTGACCTGTGGTATTGTAACAGAAAAAATGATGTAAATAACAAGTCGCATTTTGTAAAAGGATAGTTTGCCCGTCACAATGTAGCTTTTACAGTTATTCTCTATTTTAATAAAAACATTCTCTATGGTTTTGTTTATTGGGCATTCTCCTCTTTTTGTTCTGGGATTTCAATTTTTCAGATCTTCGAGGCCTCTCCCCCAACATCCACTTCAATGTTTTAGTTCTTGGGGGCCTCCCCCCAAGGTCTGGATCATAAACTCTATGTAGTCTACACAAAAACCCAGTGGTAAGAACAAGAAGAATAAGAAAAATATGCTCCTTCTGAAGAGAAGTCAACAAAGTAGTACAACCCAAATCAGAAGGTTGTTCTTCCTTCTGATGATGGAAAGGACAAACGTGCTCGATTCCCTTGCAAAATCTATGTAGAAAACCACATGACATATCATTGTCCGCGTCTTCAGGAATGTAGAGATTTCATCGCTAAAAGGGACACTAGCAGGACCCTGCAGTCCTAAATAATCCTTCCCCTTCTCAACAACAGCAACACCTTGTTGCAAACCAACCCCCAACCCCTGCAAGGGAGAAACGGTAATTCACATCATCCTTCAGCTCGTCAAGGACCATCTACCATTTATACCTTTGAAACGATAGATCTACAAACCAAAGCCAAACCTTATGGAGATCCAGTCGCTAATTCTGAGGAAGCCTCCTCGAGTGAAAACCCACCTCCACCTAACAATCTGCATATCGAAATATTGGTTTTTGATCATGTGATTTCCCCACCAAAAGGGGCACTTCATCGCACAATGCATAATACATCTGTTGGGTGCAGGAATTGCACTTGAGCAAACTCCTCAACACTTAATTGTCAACTTGAGGGTTCATAAACTTAGAGACGAAGCACAAGCAATGCTAGAAATGGTATGAACTTTTCCTATTTCTAATCCTACTTCTTGAAGGGAATGTTTTGCAGAATCAGATAGAAAACAATTGGAAAGGCAATTTACACCAAGGCAAATCTAGTGCTGGAATGTAAAAGACAATTTGCAAGTAAATCAAGTAAATAAATTCCACACAATAGAAAAAATATTAAATGTTGAATGAAACACTATGTTAATCTCCAGATGGATGATAAGCAGTATAACAAGTGGGCCCTTGTAGAGTTATGCCTTTCTTCTAATCTTTCTTCCACACAAACAACCTATCCTTGCACGGTTGCAATCTTGCTTGTACTAGTGTAGGTACATTATTTCTGTGTAAGAATATATTTAATCTTCCTTACTGAACACTTATGTCTGAATGAAGGCGCTCTAAGCCTCAGGGATTGGAGCACTCTGTTCCAGTGTCAAGAGACTTTCTCTTGCCTCAAAGTAGGGTTCCCTTTACTCAGTTTCCGATTTACTTTTGAAAGATGAAAAGATATGCTGAAAAGGAATTGCAACAGTAATGAAATTCTAAATTAACTAGCTGTGAGAAAGAAAATGCTTCAACTCATTAAACTTCATAAGGGAAATAAAATTCATGAGATAAAACACTTACAAAATAATTAATCAATAGCCTAAGTACTTTGCATGTGTCAACCAATTTTCATACTTCACCCACAATAATGATATTCTTTGCAAGTATAATTTGATAGTTAGTATAACTACTTCTAGATATTTTTAGAGATGAACTTTCAATACCAAAAATAATTACTTGATTTATTGATTCATTCACTTCCGAAATAATGGGAAATGAAATGCAGGTGAGTGATTTAATGTTTGCTACAGTGAATGACTAAGCGCGGTACAAGCAACAACATGCATTGGTGAAGGAAAGAGTTCCTTGCACAATCTGCTTTGAAAATGAACTAAAATAGAAAGAAAAAATAAAGTAAATCAGTAAAAGATATCTTATAAACAGAAATGAACACAAATACTCTGCAAACTACGGATCCTTTCCACACATAAGCTACAAAAGATACTTTAATTCAGAACTCAAAGATTAATGATTAAACTGCTACGAAATAAACACACCATCTTCCCAAATCACAGAAGTGAGAGGGTCAACGAGTTGGGTTGGTTGGGCCCTGGCCAAACAGCTCATTCCCCTTCTAAGGAACGCAAGAGATCAACACATTAAAGATGAAATTACATGTTATGTGTGGAAACCATAATGATCCTCTTGTATTTAGTTGATTCAGAAAATTACATTACGAAGCAGTGCAGCCACAGAATGAGGCAATAACCAGATTACATAAAACCAAAATAATAATCGATGGTTCGCTCCCCTTTATATCTACGATTCACGGCATATATATCCTTCGGCTCTAATACATTTACACTAATTATAGATAATTTTCATTCAAGCCTGTTGGCTGAAAATACTTAGAAATTGAATTACAAACTTGGCCAATGGTTATAACAACACGAGCTTCGTTAGGCCATGATCTATCTTTGGAGAAAAATCCCTGGATGCACACCACCTTCTTCAATTTGTTAGCAATTAAACTCAGCGTCGAAGATTGAGATGCATCCTCGTGGAAGATAGTTCTCAGAATCTTGGATAGTGGCGGTACAAGAATCTTCCTGCACTTGTCAATCCATACATTATTAACACTACGTTCCATGATTAATTCTAGGAAATCAATATGAGTTGTAGGAATATGTAAATAACATGAAATATACATAAAAATATTAATGAATTGTTGTTGAAAACCTTAATTTGAACTATGAGCATGTGCAGGAAAAGGGTAACCATCTTGTACTAGTGAAAGAAAGAAGGGTATTGTATTAAGGTAAAACAAAGGTTGATATTGATGGAAATGTGGTAGAAAATAGGGCAATTTGGGATACCAACATCCTACCATCCCTAAGTTTTTGTGTGTCGTCACACAACATTTTACCTCTATAGAAAACCTTCAAAAATGAGTGGCCGCACCTCAGTTATGCACTTCAATGTTTATTCTTGTTTTTACTATCTTTGGCTTCATGTCCTAGGCCTTTCGCAGTTTCTTAGTTACCTTTTTTAGGTATCTATAGCATCTGGAAGTTGACTATTTCCACACCTTTACTTGTTGCTTCTGCTTCTTTACTTTAGCTTGTAATTCCACCTCACTCTGTTTCTGCCAACTCTACTCTTTCATGACCTATTTTAGAGCTTCCAGGTCATGGACTTGTTGCTCCAAGTCCACTATTCTACTATTAAGGAAGAGAGTGGACAATGTTGTACTGAGATATTTGGGAGAAAACTCCTTTTCTGCCACGAACTCAACATCAAGGTCGAAACCTCTCAAAAGGTTTCTTTAAGGCACCGGCGAGGGTTTCTATGCTTGGGGTTTTGCTGTTGCTGTAGGTTTGGATACCCTCACCAATCTCTGTGCTAGGGGTTTCAGTACCCTATCCACCTAATTCCCCTGGGTTATTAACTTTCTCTCCCATTTTCTTAGGGGATTCCACACCCTGTCCTTCCAAATCAATAGGGGTTTCAATTCCCTGTTCTTCTACTACCACAAGGACTTTAGTACCCTGTCCTTCAAACACCATAGGGTTTTTAATGCCCTTATCTTCAAAAATTTTGGGGCCTTCAGTACCCTAATCTTCAAAACCTGTAGGGTCTTTGGTGCCCTATTCTTCAAAAACCACATGGTCTTCAATTCCCTGGTCCTTGAAATAATTAAGGTTTTCTGCCTCCAATTCACTAAAATTGTTAGGAGATTCTTCATGTCGTTCTTCTTCGTCCTCCTTTAGTTGGACTTTTCCAGTGTTTAGTGTCAACATTGTTCTCTTTCTCCTTAGCCTGATAACGAATGTTGATAATAACATGTCATCTTCTACATTCTCCTCATCCTCCATAGTGTGTACTACTACGTTTGCAAGCACCGAGAGATTGTGAACTGTGGGGGAGACTTGGGGCGAGTCGTCAATTACAATTGGGGAGCCAGACTGTTTTGTTCCTTGGCCAACAACTTTCCTCCTCGACGAGGTCCTAACTTTCCTTGTCTTTGCTGCATGTGTAGTGTTTTCAAAAACCCCTTTCTCCGCTTGCACTAGTGAGCCTTTACTTCTTTTCTTGGCGGGAGACAATTTCTCTGCCTTTCTCTTTTTTCTTACACTTGTGCTAGCAGGTTCTTCTACATCCTTTTCTCAGAATTGCTTCATAAATGGCTCCCATGTTATTCCCTTCTTCTCTAACTTATTCTCGACCAACATTGTAATGAGTTCATGGTGGAAGAGTTCGGTTGCAACCTAGCTTGCACTCCCGCTCTGCACATTTTTCGCCATCTTTTCAAGGCTACTAAGCAAAGTGAGGGAAATTAATTAGTTTCCCTACTTCAAAATGTGACAGAAGTTGAAGGTGATATACGAATGCCAAGGTATAGTGTCCTTTGCTTGTGACAAACTTCTATAATATAAATAGTAAATCTCTCCATTTTCCGACCAAGGAAATCTATGGCAGTCCCTTTCTCCAATCGACCTCAATCTTCTTATTGACCACAAACCACTGCCAACACTTCTTTGTCAACTGCTCCTTCTTAAACCATCGCTCACCTATAATTGCAAGCGTGTGGCTTGCGAAATGAACTCTTTAGTGATTTGAAATTTAAGGACACCACCCTAAATCGGCCTTCCTTAAATGTTCTTGCAAATTCTAGCACTATGCCCATGTCGAATCCATCAAATTTTTGGAGAAATGGTAGGAACCTAGTTTCTTGCAAAAGTGAAAGACTGTTCCTCTACTCAGCAATTTGTTCAATCTCCTGTAGCGACAATGGTTCACTCCTCACGGGTGCCATTTCGAACCTCTTCCATTTCACTGATCAGACCTTCAGAAAAATTCCAGGGTAACTCCAACATTCACCGAGAATTTTGTACCAAAGGTTCCTTGCCTTCTGTCTTTGCAGACCTGCTTACCTGGTTATGATGGAATAGTCCTTCCACTTTGAATGTAGATCTATGTCAGCAATCATCATTATAGGTGAATTGCGATGACTGGATGTAGTGGCGGTATGGGTGGCGGTGATGCAACAAATAGAATGATCTGAACATAAGTAGATTAATGATAGTAGGATAGTTCGAAATAATTACAAAGAGGGTGAGTGTAGGTTATCAAATGAAGTACCCTTCCATAGTCATTATCATAATTCAATCAGAATTATTTTCAAAATTTATTAAAAAAGATTAGATTTCAGCGTTACACACCTTGAAATTTAAAGATTTATCCCTAGATTAGTAATTAATGAAATAGAGCATTAATTTAAAACATGGAGTTAGTTATCATGTCAACATATGTACAAAAATACAACCCCATAGATCTTTGATAAACCATTTCAGGACTATGTAAATTGCTCCCATAGTCAATTGTATATATGCACCAGACCTGCTTGCACTCGTGCTTGCACTGTACTGTGCTTGCACAAGAGAATTTTACCAAATAGGAGCTCTGATAGGACATACTTCTGAATGACTACATCAAATTCTACAATCAACTTATGAGGGAATAAAGAAGTGGGAAAGGGGTAAAAATTTCAGAATGGGAAGGAATATTACAGCAAGGATTTTAGAACGATATCGTCAAGAGGGATAAATGAAACAGGATGTGGAAAACAAATTCAAGGGAGAAGAGGGATTCTATGAATCGGGTAAGGGTGGTTTCTTGGAAGAAAGAGGAATGCAATTCATTGGGGAAATTAGAAAAGAAACTAGTGGGACATTTCAAAATGGGAAATAGAAGAAGATTTTACCACTGCAGTGGGAAGTAAGCATTTACTTGGAAAGAATGTCCATGCTAGTTACCCCAAACTTGGGTAAGGGCTTAGTTTCATGAACCTGCTTCTTCTTGGTGCTAGCCAGGATATCAAAAATTTAGGTAACATTCCCTTTTATGAAAAAATTTGATCTTCCTACTAGCATGTTAGTTTTTAGGTTGATCCTTCTGCAATCATGTCAGTCAACTGATTTTCACAATTACAGGATTTTTTATTTTTATTTTTATACTTTTTATTTTTGTCAATTTTTCTTTTTATTTGTCTTTGATTATCTTTTCTTTAAAATAAGGACAATAAGGAATCAATTCTTCAACAGTTTGGTGTTATCACCTACCAACTCCTTTTCAAATTGCTAGTGGACTTGCTGCATAAAATCTCCTTTAGTAAGGGGTTGAAATTATACCTTCAATCTATGCTCGTTTACTGGGAACGGTGAATTTCATCCATCAATAGTTTTGATTTCTACCACTCCATTTTCGAACACTTTGACCACCTCATAGGGTCCCATCCCGCATGTATGGAATTTTCCTTTAAAATGTTTGAGTCTTGAATCACAAAGGAGCACCCAATCACCTGGTTGGAATTGGTTTTTCTGAATGGACTTGTCGTACCACTTCTTGCACTATTGTCGAACCAAGATGTTATGTTGAACAACATCCCTTCGGATTTCATCTAACTTGTTCAATTGTAGAAGGAGTTGTTGCTATGCCTCAGAGAGATCTAGCCCCAGTTGGACTACAATCCAGAAAGTCTTGATTTGGGATTCTATCGACAAAAGGACTTGTGTCCCATACAGCAGCTCATATGGTGTGTGTCCCGTGTTGTTTCTCCAAGTGGTCTGATAGGCCCACAAGGCTTCTGGTAATTTGTCAGCCAAATTCTTTCTATTCATATTTACTGTCTTTGTGAGGATAGAATCAATCACCTTATTTGTGGATTCTACCTAGCCATTTGCTGGTGGTTGATATGATGTGGATTTCCTATGCTAGAATTTTTATTGCTCCATTACACCCTGTACCAAATTAGAAATAAACTACGATCCACTGTTAGAAACAATTTCTCTAGGTATACCAAATCTAGTAAAGATTTCAGTAAAAAGAAAATCAACAACAACCCTTTCAGTAGCAAAAGAAACAACTTTAGCTTCTACCCATTTTGTAACAAAATTTGTACAAACCAAGATATGCTTCTTATTTGATGATGAAGGATTTATTGGTCCTACAAAATCAATAACCCATTTTTCAAAAGGCTCAATCATAACATGAGGACATAAAGGCATCTCATTGGTTTGGTTAGGCTAGCTGATTCACTAACAACTATCACAATGCTTGACATATTGTTTGGCATCCTTAAACAACGAGGGCCAAAAATAGCCATCCCATAACACTTTGTATATAGTTCTCTTATTGGTGAAGTAACCACCACATGGTTCATCATGGGAATATTTTAAGATATTAAACACCTCTTCCTCTCTTACATATCTATGGATAATAAGATCTGCTCCAGTGTAAAAGAGGTCTCTTTGGATCTAGGAACATGCAACACTTTTTTGAATGATATTCCTCTTTTCACAAGCAGATAAGTAGGGTGGTAATTTTCCAATGACTAAATAGTTAGCTATATCAGCAAACCATGGAGACTTTGTTGACACAGCAAAAAGATTTTCGTCAGGAAAATCATCATCAATAGGAATTACTTCACTAGGATTATTTCATCTTGAAGGATAATCTGTGACTACATTCGATTTCCCTAGTCTATCAACAATAGCAATATTAAATTCCTGTAATAATAGCAACCATCTAGTTACTCTACCTATAGTTAATGGTTTATTCATCAAATATCTTATAGCGGAATGATCAATATGTACAAAAACTTCATATCTTATACTATAATGTCTAAATTTATTAATAGAAAAAATTACAGCTAAAAACTCTTTCTCAGTAATAGTATAATTGAGTTCAGTGGGTAACAAGTTTTTACTAATGAAACAAATAGCATAAGATTATTTGTCTTCTTCCTATCCTAAAGCTGCGCCAATAGCAGTATTTGGGGCATTAGAGGAAATATGGAATGGCAGGGACCAGTTTGGTCCTCTCAAAACTGGTTCCTAAACTAATTTTTCCTTCATTTTCTCAAAAGACTGTTGGCAAGCTGTAGACCAAGAAAACTCACTATCTTTAGCCAAAATTCGAAAAAGGGGGGTATCTATCCTTGAGAAATTATTAATGAATCTCCTATAGTAGCCCGCATGTCCTAGAAAACCTCTTAGGTATAGGAAGATTCAAAATGACTTCTATCTTTGCATGGTCAACCTAGATACCTTCGTCAAAAATAAGATGGCCAAGAACTACTCTTGCCTTGCACATTAATCTGCATTTCTTATCACTCAAGGAAAGATGAGCTTTTTGGAAGCGAAGAAGCACTTTTTCTAGATTCCTGGGGGCTTCCTAAAATGAATCACCAAACACAGAGAAATCATCCATATAGATTTCCACTCAATCGAGGTCAGCAAAAATAGCCAAGACTATCGTTTGAAAGGTAGTTTGGGCATTACATAGACCAAAGGGAAGCACTCAGTAAGAAAATATACCCCATGGACATGTAAAAGTGGTTTTGTCTTGATCCTTGAGTACTATCTGTATCTGGTTATATCTACTAAATCCATCTAGAAAAGAAAAGTACGTTTTACTAGCAAGGGTATCGAGTACCTGATCGATGAAAGGGAGGGGGAAGTAATCTTTGAGAGTGACTTTATTCAATTCTCTATAGTTAATGAAAATGTGCCATGTCCCATCTTTCTTTGGGATTAACACTAATGGAGAGACCCAATGACTATCAAAAATGGGATAGATAAAATCAACATCTAAGACTTTTTGCAATTCTTCCTTTACAACATCTCATAGAGCTGGGTTCATTCGCCTATGGGGTTGTCAGACAGGTCGACCTCCATCCTGAATATAGATATGGTGTGTACAAGTTTCAGGAGGGATGCCTTTCATATATTCATAACCCCATGCAAAGACATCAAGATGGTTTCGCAACAAATTCACAAGCTGCTCTCGTTGAGAAGGGTCCAATTCTGAACTGATATACAAGTATTTACTTGGACTAATCTCAACAAGAGTAGTGTCAGGCTCCAGAGTACACAAAGGTGTCGCTAGAGGTGGTGATGATGGAGGTAGAGAGTCATATCCTTCCTGAAAATTTAGACTAAAAATATAACCTAATAACTCAAAATTAGGCATGGTGTCTAGATAGTTTAGGAAGTCTTGAATCTCACCCTCCTGTGAGGACTCAGCATTCTGATGTATCAATGAAACAGGTTGGGTCTCCTCATCACTACAATAGTCTAACCATAAAGTGTATCGAAGCTCTTGAATAGATCTAGCAGGTGGATATAGGGTGAGTTTCATTCTAGAATCTCCATGGGAAATATACATATCACCAGAATGACATCGAATATAAGTATCAGCCGTAGCAAGCCATGGTAATTGCAAGATAAAGGGATGCCCTCCTATAGGACTATTTGGTTGAAGCACAATGAATTCCGTGAGATATTCCCAAGAATCTAGGGAAACAATCACATCATCCAATACTCCTTCTGGATTTGATTTTAGATCTATTTTTCAGTTCAAGTACAGTGGGAGTAGGACGAATATGAACCAATCCAATTTGATCCATGGTTTTCTTGGTCATAGCATTAATGGTTTCCCCTAGTTTTGTAAGTACATTGGAGACAAGGACATCACCTATCTGAACAAAGACAATAGGGTTTCCGAGGTCAGTATATTTTTCCATGTTCATACATCCCGTCATTAACTCTGCTACTCTACCAACAAATTGAATGGTTTGGGGTTCCAATCTTCTCCTCCCTCACTTCTTGAGGAAGAGTTCCCTAATGATTTTTGTACATATGGGGATGTATTTGATATCTTGGAGCAAAGGTACCTTTATAAAAAGGTTGCTAAGGGCAGAAGCCATGCTAAACGCAGGAATGGGGCCTTTCTTCTGCACAACTAACCTCTCTGGATAGGGAGGTCGGTTGGAAGAATATGACAAGAGCTCAGAATGTATAGGGATAGGCTAAATGGTGTCATCTTTCCCAAAATGGTCAGGAGTTTCCTCCTTTCCTTTCTCATCGATAATTACCATGGGCTGCTTTTGATTTTCTGAGGTTAATAGCTTCCCTGATCTCAATTGGAGATCATTGACTCCAATTGGTTTAATTTGAAATCTAGATGAAACAAGTGGGGTCATAGAATGGATCATTTGTACCACTTTATTATTAGGATTGGGTAAAGGTTGAGCAGGAAATCGAGAAGGTCGAAATGATGGAGGTAAAGGTAATTTTGGTATAGGTTGACTCAGCTAAGGTAATGATGGTTGAGGCATTGGGTAAGGTGCATATGTAGGGGGATATGATTGCATCGGTGCATAATAGGAATTATGTGAATGATGTGAATGGTTTGGTCCTCTCCATACTTGTTGCCAAGATTGAGAGGGTTGTCCATATTTATATTGATTCCCATGCTGCAAATGCTAAGAGTGATCAGTGTTAGGAAAGGAATATGAGTGTGCATTATAACCAAAAAAATGTGGTGGAGGTTCAAGAACCATACCTGCACTTACCTAAGGCCAATTTCTTCGTGCTCCCATTGCATGTAATGATTCAGCTTCGGGTTGCCCCCATTTGAATACAGCTTTCAGCCCAGGTAGGGAGGGACATTTTTTTGTGGCATCGTTATCTACAAAAATTTCACATTTATTAGTCCCTTTAATAGCTAGAGGGCATTCCCTTAGAGGATGATTTCTTCTACATCTTGAACAGAAAATAGACAATGTTTCTTGCTCTTCTACAAGCTTTTGCTGAAACTTCAAAGAATTTATTTGTTTACTAACAATATTCATTATTTCAATTTTCATATTTTCCATTTTGTTTTCTAATCCAATAATCATAGCATCAATAGATTCGATTTTCCTATTTTTATTCTGAATTCCTTTACCGGATCTATATTGGTTCGTCGAGAATTTCCTGCACAAGTCACAGATCTGATCAAAAGGTTTTTGAGAAATATCCCCTTGTCCTAATATATTTAGACTATTCCTAGAATCACCAGTAAGTCCACATAAGAACAAGGTTCTAATAGTACCTATAGCAAATTTGTGCTTTGACCTTTGGAGAATATACATGAATCTCTCCAAATAGTCCTCTAGCATTTAATCATCATTTTGCACAATAGTAAAGATTTCATCTTGGATATCTCTAGTTTTACAATATTCCAAATTTTTTGATAAAATCACTTTCTTCATTTTCTCCCAAGAATTTATAGTGTTTCCTCCTATTCCCATGAACCAGCAGAGTACTACATCCTTGAGAGTTGCAAGAAACAAATTTAACTTATGGGGATCAGATAAGTAATCATAACTTCTACACAAAATATCAAACTCAAATAAGAAAGAGCATGGATCTTTGTGTACCTTACCATAGAAATGAGGAAGAGATGATGGTGAAATATTTTTCATTTGTGCTTGTATATTAGGATTCACAATAGGGAATCCAAAAGTAGACTGTTCCTCATTTACCTGATTTTCACCACGTCCTTCTACATGGTCTTCCATATCTTCCATTGTCGTTCTTCCACACAAACCACTCTTAAAAGGCTGAGAAGGCTGACTATGGATTCCAACAGTCCCCTCCTTCCCCTTTATGGGTTGTGTCACACCTGAACTACTGCTACCAGAGCCTAGGTGGATTGTTCCTGCGTGATGAGTCTGAGTTTGTTTGGACTTTCTGCCTGCAAAAGAAGGCCCAATATGAGTTTTTGTTTCAGATTTTTCAATGTTTCGTTGGCCCCTAGTGGGCTTTGGACCCCTACCTCTTTTAGGCATTCATTTGAAGAAAATGACAAACAAAATTCAAAAAGTAAAAGCTGCAAGTTTTAGAAATAAATCGGCACCTATGAACTCCTTCAAACAATAGAAGCACACTGTGGAAAAAAATGATATCAGACTTACCCTTTTGGAAAAAATTGAAAATTCTTACCAATTGAAATCACCTCCCTGATAACGGCACCAAAATGTTAGGTGCAGGAATTGCATTTAAGCAAACTCCTCAACAATCAATTGTCAACTCGAGGGTTTCGTAAAATTAGAGATGAAGCACAGGCAATGCCATAAATGGTATGAACTTTTCCTATTTGTAATCCTACTTCTTGAAGGGAATGTTTTGCAGAATCAGATAGAAAAAAATTGGAAAGGCAATATACACCAAGTAAAATCTAGCGTTGGAATGTAAAAGACAATTTGCAAGTAAATCAAGTAAAGAAATTCCACACAATAGAAACAATATTAAATTCTGAATGAAACACTATGTTAATCTCCAGACGGATGATAAGCAGTCTAACAGGTGGGTCCTTGCAAAGTTGTACCTTTCTTCTGATCTTTCTCCCACACAAACAACCTATCCTTGCATAGTTGCAATCTTGTTTGCACTAGTGCAGGTACAGTATTTATGTGTAAGAGTATATTTAATCTTCCTTACTGAAGAATTATGTCTGAATGAAGGTCCTCTAAGACTCATGGCTTGGAGCACTCTGTTTCAATGTCAAGAGACTTGCTTTTTCCTCGAAGCAGGGTTCCCTTTACTCAGTTTTTGGTTTACTTTCGAAAGTTGAAAAGAAAAGATGAAAAGGAATTGCAAGTGTAATGAAATTCTGAATTAACTAGATACGAGATAGAAAATTGTTCAATTCATTAAACTTCATCAGGGAAATAAAATTTGTGAGATAAAACACTTACAAAATAATCAATCAATAGCCTAAGTACTTTGCATGTGTCAACCAGTTTTGGTACTTCACCCACAATATTGATATTATTTTCAAGTACAATTTGGAAGTTAATATAACTCCTTCTAGATCCCTTTAGAGATGAACTTTTAATACCAAAAATAGCTACTTGATTTATTGATTCATTCACTTGCAAAATAATGGGAAATAAAATGTAGGTGAGTGATTTAATGTTTTCTATAACAAATGACTGAGTGCGGTGCAAGCAACAACACACACTGGAGAAGGAAAGAGTTCCTCACATGATCTGCTTTGAACATGAATTAAAATAGAAAGCAAGAATAAAGTAAATGCATAAAATATATCTTATAAACAAAAATGAACAAAAATACTCTGCAAACTATGGATCATTTTCACACATAGGCTACAAAAGATAATTTAATTCACAACTCAAAGATTAACTATTAAACTATTTCATCACACAGCTGGTACGAAATAAACACACTGTCTTCCCAAATCATGAAAGCGAGAGGGGTCAATGAGCTGGGTTGGTCGGGCCCTAGCCAACCAGCTCGTTCCCCTCCTAAGGAACGCAAGCGATCAACACTTCAAATAACACATCAAAGATGAAATTATATGTTGTGCGTGCAAACCATAATGATCCTCTTGTATTTACTTGATTCAGTAAATTATATTATGAAGTAGTCTAGCCCCAAAATGAGGTGATAACAAGATTAAATAAAACCAAAATAATAACCGATGGTTCGCTCCCATTTCTATCTACAATTTACATCATATATATCCTTCGACTCTAATTTTTTTACACTAATTACAAATAATTATCGTTCAGGCCTCTCAACCGAATAGACTTAGAAACCGAATTACAAACTTGGCCAATGGTTATAACAACACGAGCTTCATTGGGCCATGATCTATCTTTGGAGAAAAATCCCTGGATGCACGCCACCTACTTCAGTTTATTAGCAGCTAAACTCAGAGTCGGAGATCGATATCTGTCCTCGTGGACGATACTTCTCAGAATATTTGATAGTGGTGGTGCATGAATCTTCCTACACTAGTTAACTCATACATTATTAACTCTATGTTCCATGATTACTTCTAGGAAATCAATATGCGTTGCAAGAATATGTAAATAACATGAAATCTACATAATAAGATTAATAAAGTGTTTTAGCAAATCTTAATGTAAACTATGGCATGTGCAGGAAAAGGGTAACCATCTTGTACCAATGCAGGAAAGAAGGGTCTTGTATTGAGGTAAAACAGAGGTTGATATTGATGGAAATGGGGTACAAAATAGGGAAATTTAAGATACTAGCAAGATTTGCATGTGTTGCCCAGAACTATAGTATTGTAGAAGATTTGGCACAAGAACCATCAACTAGGTCAACGCTCAAAGTATTACACACCTATCTAGCACAAAGGAGAGCTCTGCTTTCTAAAATTGGTGGTATCAACCCTCAAGATTCCATGCTTGCAATTTTCAACATTGAAAAATGTAAACCTCCCCTTTCACACCAGATTGTATTTCAAGTGCAAATATTTTTGAAAGAGCGAGGAATACAGAGAACTGTCATTGATGAAGGTGCTTCAACCTGTGTCATGTCTACTTCATGTTGGCTCGCCTTGGGTTATCCAACACTCTCTCCATCATAAAATTTCCTTGACGCATTCGATGGCCATAAATCCATCCCTAAAGGTTACCTTGTTGACTACCCCATCAATCTAAGTGGGAAAATGTAATAGTGGACATTGAATTCGTAGATCATAAACTCGAATATAATTTGTTTTTGGGCCGCAATTGGACTTATGCCATGAATGCCAATGTGTCTTCATCTTCCACCTCATCCTCTTTCCATTAGATGGGATAGTTGTCACAGTGGACTAGCTGTCCTTCTGCACCCCATATTACTCCCTGTTTCCTAGTAGCATTGTACCTTTAGTGGGTGGCATAGCTGACTCTCATGTCAGTATCGGTACCGGTCTATTGAAGGGCTCTTCCCTGATGGGTTGCTTTCCTTTCTTGTTGACCACGGTTCCACAGATAATCTCTATGGCTTCATTGATTCCTCATGAACCGACTGATCCTTGGATCCTCCCTCCCCCTTCAGAAATTGACACTTACAAAGAACAAATGTCATTGTCACTAGATGAATTGGCCTCCCAAACCATTCAATCTGCATCCAAATCTCCGGTCACTTTGGTCATGACCAATGGTACCACCTCCCCTCCCATAAATTCAACTTCTTATGATCTCCTCAATCAAGTCCTACTTTCGGGCGAAGCTATTAGAGATGTCATTTGTTTTGAAGAGCAACCTTGGGAGGAACCTCACCATCGTGTTTTGATATATGATACAGACATGTTGCCAATTCAAATCCGGTCATTTGAAGCACCTGAAATCATTCCCTTGCCTTTTATGACTATCCAAACTTTGCATTTGGAAGGGAACATGAGCAATATTTCAAATACATTGCTCATCGATATTTCATTCAAGACAGGGATCGTGGAAAACATCCAGATTGGAGCCAATCACAATCTTGAGGAAGTTGTGAGCTTCACCTACCCTTTTAAGGAATTCCATGATGTTTTCCCTCGGTCTTATAAGGAAATGCATGGCATAGACCCTTCTATGGTCGAGCATGAGATCAAGAAGAATTGATCATTCCTTTATGGTATTTTTCTTGCTCGTTAATCCGAAAAAACCTCGAGTCTCCTTCTTTGGGCTCGTCAAACTACTACAAAGAAGATATGAGCATGTTATTTTTTGGGACTTTTTCTTGCCCTTGAACCTAAAAATCCTTTAGTTTTTCATCATTGGGCTCGTTCTCTCTTTTTCTAGCTCACTAAATTGAAAATGATCAACTGAGCATTCTTTTTTGGGAGTTTTTTCTCACTCATAAAATTGAGAAAACCCAAAGTTCTTTATTTAGGCACATTAAAAACTTATGAAGAAGCTTCGAGCATTCTTTTGAGGAACTTTTCTGGCTCATTAAATAAAAAAAAACCCCGAGTTTTCATCATCAGGCTCAAAAACCTACGATGACAATATGAGCGCTTTCTTTTTTCAAACTATTTCTTACTCTTAAATCTAAAAATTCCCGAGTTTTTCCCTTCTTTGGGATCGTTAAATCTACGAAGAATGAATGAGAATTTTTTTTACCTCTTTTTACTTTCTCACTAAACTGAAAATGATACCTCAAGTTTTCTTCATTTGACTCGTTAAAATTCGATTATGGTATATTGAGTTTGTTGTTGTGTGACTCATTAAAATTTTAAAATGAATATCGAGTTTACTTTGTTTTCTCGTACTTGTAAAAAAATGAGGCAAACATCTATTGAGCATAGGTTTCTCTTTATCTGGACTTAGTAGATTAACTTACATGAAAGGAACCTTTTCGGGTATACTATTAAACCTTTGTCGCACCTGGTTAACAACTATGACGAAGGGACGACTCTGGAGTCATTATTTACGATATTTTCAAACTCTGGAAATATGAAAATACCACCAAGTTTTCCCATATGGACACATTAAATTAAATTGATGAGGAATTGAGTTTCTCTTTATGATCTTTTCAGACTCTTGAAACATGAAAAGGCCATTGAGTTTTCCTTTCTGGACTCATTAAACTAATCAGATAGGCCATAGATTCGCTCTTTTTACAATCCTTTTCAAACTCTTAAAACATGAAAATATCAATGAGTTTACCCGTCTGGACTCACTAAACTAATCAGATGGGGAAAGTGGACAATACAATTGCTTTGTGTTCCATAATGTGAAAATAATTGTTTGGCAGCAGTCGCTCCCTTGAACATGGCACTCCCTTAGATAAACCTTCCTTGTGACAACCTCTCAATATGAATCTTACCATCCAAAACCTTTATCTTCTATTTCCTCCATCAAACCATCAAGCATATCCTATCATCATGCCCTCTGTCACTTTTACCCAATGCTCAAAATATTCCTCAAAAAAAATCATTCTTGTCCCGTTTTGTTTCGACTGATCTAGGACACCTTATTGCCTACCTTTCAAAAAGTCACGATAGACTTCAACACTCTATCTAGAAGAAGACCCAGATACACTTTAGTGCCTTGGTACCTATAGACATTAGTAGCAGGTCACCTTTTATTTGGTCAGGGGTTTTCATTATTAGCTCCTGGTTAAACGATTCTACAAGTGTTTGACGACAAAAACATTATTCACACTTGCTAGATTGTACTACGCATCTTAGGTACCATCACCATTATCGGTTGAAATCCTCGCATCTGTTAACGGTCTCCATTATTGAATGTTAATTAGATGATTTCATGCATGTATGACCTCAACGCCTATATTCACATGTATCGATCTATGATATTGTGGTGAAACAGAAATCAAGACCTTGGGTAGTGACTTGCATCGCTCAGCCTTGTTTCTTCTCCCAAGTAGAGTTTATTGTTTTTTGGAGACATCTCATCAGAATGATCCTATTAAGACACGAGTTCTGCATTGTGCTTATCGGCGACCAACATCATCATATCTCTTTATTGAGAAAATCACTCTGACATAGCTATTGAGAGTGGGAATGTCTGACTCAAGACATGATTTTAGTTGTTTTATATATGTGTTGTATCAGGTTTCTCATACCGCCCAAAGCTCTGATCCTCTCTCTCTTTTCTCCAACGAAAAGGAAAATTAAATATAAAGTATTTCGGCCATCATCGCGGCCTCTGATCTCACACTTTAGGGGGAATCTGTTATACAGGAAAATGATCTCATCACCAACTCAGGGGAGAAATACGTTATGACTGAAGGACTGACCAAGTTCGGAGGCCCAGTTGTCAAGCTAACGTTGTCTAAACACTAGAAACCTGCTTTATAAAGCTTCGTAGCAAGGCTAAGGGTGCATTCATGCCTAGGGTAACATTGTATGTTACCTTGGGAAGAGCATTAGTGAACCTTAATGATTTCCTATGGGTCAAGGGAAAAAGTTGACGAAGAAATATCCCAAGATTCTCTCCTATGTTAGCTCACAAAAGAAGGGAAACATCAGAACTCTACCTTTTTGGAGGAATTACTAATTCCTAATGGAGTATACAAAGGGGAAAGAGCACAAAGACATGTAAACATCACTGCTTTTTCCTAATGGAACTCATGAAGGACTTGGAAAACCTATCCTTACATGCTATATATGCAAGGCTAGGGCCATTGTGAAAGATGTCATAACATTTCAAATGATTTCCTATTTGACTGTCGAGCAGAGTCTCAGACTAAGGCATCATAGGAGCTAGAGGGGTAAGTGAAGGTTGATACAACCGATGGTTGTAATCACTCTTTCTACATCAATATAGAACTGAAATTGTGTTGTCCACTACATGATGTTAGTAGTATAACTTTTTTATATGTTTATGCAACATTGTTAGCATGAGTGGCTTAGATATATGCAACTAGATATCTTTATATGTTCATGCATTGTTTACCAAGGTTTCATGCTATAATATTACACTTGTCTTTTCTACATGCAGGTTCTGATCTGGAGTTAGCTTAGGGGTCTTCCACCTAGCTACATTGCGCTCTCTAGCAACACCACACTAATAATCAAGGTAATAATTCCTTCTCGCTTTGATATTCATTTGTTAAACATAGATATGCATGCATCTTTGTGATAGTTGTATCTAATTTGACTATCTAGCAAGGTTCCAAGAAGATCCTTGAGGGTTTCTACATCACCAATCACCCGTGCATTAATCCCTATAGCAATAGCCCTTAACATTCCCCTTTGTGACTATTCACTTATCCTCATGAATCTTCATTTACTTTATGACTGTTAAATCCAACTATAGACACTTGAACTTTCACTTGCCAAGACATTTCATACAACCTTCACATGGTCCCATGTGAGACAAAATAGGCTTGAGAAAGCCATGCAAGACATTACTATGACTCAGACAACTGTGGGAAGACCAAGCCTTCGACATCCTCATGATGGTCGATAGTGGTGAACTAATGCCAATCTTGGTAGTTTGTGATGGTGTCCATGTACTTTGTGATGACATCTTTGTGGAAAAAAACTCTTACCTCCATAGCATCTGGGTACACTACTCAAGCTCCTCTATCGAACTCGTCCAATATCATTGTCTTGAGTGTGGCCGGACCAGTGATATACTGATGCATGGTGTCTACATTGATCACCAAGTTTGTGCTGGTGGTTATGCGCATCAAATCATCAAAGTATGAGTCAAGCTCTAGTCAGACCTATGCCTTTGTCTTTGCCTAGGTGGGTGTCCCAATACATGGGTTCATGTGTGAGTGCATAACAACATCCATCCTCCTAAATACCCGTGCATGGGAAGATTGTAGACTAGTGATGAGTTGGAGGAGGAAATCATAGTTTTGGATCTGACTCGGGATACGTGTCTTCAGCTCGACATCTTTGGGCTTCATCATCTTGGGAAAGTGTAATGGGGATCCTTTGTATCTCATTGTCCATGTTTGTATGTAGTCAACAATAGTATGCACGTTTGACAAGATACATGCTCTCCTAGCACATCATTGTTGCCAACCATTGAGATGGACAATAGCTTTATGCATAGTGCAAAACTTGGAATACAACGCCTGCATGACTGACTGAAGGGACAATAATTCATCCAGTATTACCTTCTTCAATTGTGTTTGGGAAGATATTGTAACCAACTCCTCCTTGCTTGGTTGTCTGGAACTCCTTAGCCATTTTCTTGTTCTCTACTTTCAGTAAGTTAACACTCAAGCTAGTGGCTTCGGCATATGCTCTGGTAGCATCAACCAATGTTGCAAGATGTTTGCACATGTCAGACACGATCACTCATTCCTAAAACTATGCAAGAGATGTGTTTTCATCAGGAGTAGACACTCTATGAGATTTCACAACTCTATGTTGTGACTCGTCGAATGAGATGTTGTGCATATCTCCTTTCGGATTGTTTCCAAGGATATTAGTGTCTCCTTGGTCACTTGGGACTTGCTCTGCTTCCACATCCGATGAAGATGGTAAGTCAACCTCCTGGTGGTAACGCATGAAGTCGATGTCTTGCTCTAACTCCTATTTCTCCATATCTGTATCCATCTACTCAAGTATTTGTTCAATCTCTTGAGAAAGGTCCGGCTCAAGTGACTCCTCACCCTGCCTGCTTGGTGCCAGCTACTCGGATGAGTCTACTACCTGTACGGGCGCAGTTCCATATGTTGGTACATGTTGCACCCCCTATTGTACCTATTATTTATGAGTTTCCTTCTCTTGTTTGCACAACTTCTATTCCTTCCATAGTTGGTCCTTCAACTCATGCAACTCCTTCTCTATTTCCTCCATTCTCTGTTCTTCTCTCTCTTTGTGCATTCCTCCTATTGCGTTATTGCCTCTTCGACTCTATTTCCAAATTTGGTTTCTTCACAAGTGGGTCTACTCGGAACTTACATCTTTATTCCTCCTCTGTGCTATTGACAATATTCCTCTTCACTTTATTGCACACCATTATGTTTACCTTTGTTGTTGTTGCTGCTAGTGGTGCTCTCATGGATGCTACTTCACGCTAATTCGCTAACCATTCCACAAGAATGCAGACTGGTACATTGGGCCTCGAGAAGTTATAACAATATCTCCATGGGCCCTCCCTCACCCAATGGCATGCCCCGTGGATCCACTGAAACTGTACTCCCATGCAGTGACATTTTACAAAGCATTGTGGGTCATATGGATTGTAGCTTTAGACGTCGAAAGTATATTCCTTGATCTCTTCTGCTTTGACATCCACATTCTTGAAATTTCGTATCTCGTATAACCCGATCCAAAACAGAAGAGTGGGCCAAGGTTCCTTCTTCTTCCGGTGCAGCCTAACTAATAGTTTGGTCGTGATGTGGTATGATACTTCCTGCATGACGAGCTTGTCGAAGGAAAAATTTTGCAAAGCATCTGGAGACTTCTCCACACTGTACATCCATATGAAGGTCTCAGATAGTGAGGCATATCAATCTGCTATGTCGAGCAGTGCCTCCATTGTTGCCTTCAAAATGCAAGGTGGATCCTGCTCAAATATCATCTTGTACACTGGGGTGACAAAATGATCTAATAGTTGTGTGATAACTCGTCTAAAGCTGCATTCGGACAACATTTTACAATAAGTGTTGACAGAGATCATTATCGATGTCCATGCCCACTTGAAGCCCAAGAACTCCTAACGGGCACAGATTGCATCCAAGATGTAAGTGGAAATGTAGATTTATTCCTGCTGACCTTTTGACAACTGTCAAGCTCTTGTTACCTATCCGTTCAATCTATGAGCCAACATGTTAGACCAATTACATGCTTTGGCTTCACTGTCTAGTTGGTCCAACATGATCACCCAACTTTGTGGGAAGGTCTCCATGGTCTCTTTTCCATATAGATGAAATGAAAATATGACCAAGTATTGATACGCCTTCCATAATATCTTTGTCTTGTAAACCTGGTTGGGTGTCATCCTGAATTTGGTTGGCTCCTTCACCCATTCCCTCAAGATATCCTTGGAGTTGTCATTGCTATTAGGTATGTTGAAAGGTATCTCCATTGTGATCAATGGCTTCAACATATGGTAAATATGTTCATAATCCTGTGCCTTGAAGGTAACAATATCCATCCCGCTGATGCTACTTAATGTCATCATCTCATGATTAGTATGCGAGACGATCCATTGTATCATGTCCACGCATGGGAACATAGGATACCTGCATGCAATCCCGTTCAAGCTAGACTTTTGAATGTTCACAAAGAATTGGTGGTCTTTGAGATCTTCCCAAAATGTGCTTGAAAATGCATCATTGACGTCTTTCAATTTCAGCTTGATTTTATTTTCTACAATCAACTTCATGTCTTCATAGATCGAAAAAATTGTAGACACTCACTCAACTGCTGCTCCAATGGCACTTCCGTTAGTGTCCTTTGATCCTTCTCTGTTGGAGGAAATTAATCCTAAAATGTTGAGAGGTAGAAGAACACTTGCTAGATCTAGAGAGAGGGCAACATGCATGGCAAGAAATCTTTCAGGTAAAACCAAAGAAAACTTGAGGAATGACATGCAAGATACCTGGGGATTGACTGGCAAGGATTGCGTAATTTTTCCTAGGAGGTCAGGAGACTGGCTATTGGAAGTATGCAAAAGGTAGTCCGAACTGCTCGAACCCTAGTTGAATGCTACAATTGTGCAATGCATAATTCGTACTAGCCTGTTGGGTGTTGAGATTGCACAATGTGAAATTTCAACTGGCAAGGGTTGCAGGCCCAGTGACTGCATTGCGCAATTTTCTGGGTCAACAGTCACTGCCTCTTAGAATTACACAATGCAAGACTGAAGGATAGTCACTGGGAATAAATTTACATTTTATTGAAGGAGGGAAGAGCCTTCCCTCTCAAGATTATGTAATGTTGTCTTGGTGAGGTAGAGTCTGGGCCAGGGTTACCTAGACCTATCGATGGGCAACTAAAAGAAAATGGGCATGTGAATGCATGGTGATATTGAGTGTAAGTAGGAGTGAATGATCATGCATGAAAAAAATGAATGTAAGATTCAAAAAATAGAACAACATGCATGTGTTTCAAGCGAGTCGCTGAATCGACGACCGTTCGTGCAAACAATGTCATGCATGCAACAATAGTGAGATGCTAACGAAAACTGAAATGGTGCTAGTACAAGATTATATGCATTTAAATGAAAACAAGTGTTCACATAAATCAATCAGATAACACTCATACATGCCAAAACACAAAAAGCGACAGAAATGATGCAAAAGACAAGTTAAGTGGACTGACCAAGAAATAGATGAGCTAGATGTGTCGAAGACTCCTGGATGTGTTATGGGATGTCAAAGCTCCAAGATCGATGTGAAGAAGTGAGCTTTGAAGCATCGAATAAATAAGTTTGAGGCTCATAACGTGCATGCCATAAATCTAGGAAAAAGTGACACTTGGAGGAAAGGTTCTAAATGATATTTGCATGTAATCTCTAGCTGCTAAAAATAGCTCCTTAATATCTAGGGATGTTTTTTCCATGTTTATTTTTCATATTTTAGGAAAAGGAGCCCATGCATGCAAGTCATGTTTTGTTGGTCAACTTGCTCAACTTGATGGCACATGCAACAACCTGCTTTCCTAAGGGATAAATTTTTGCATTTCTGGGAGTGAACTGGGCTGGCTACCTAGAGGGATTGTGCAATTTCTGGGTTGAGCAGCTGACTGCTACCTAGAATTGTGCAATTTTTGGGCTGAGCAGTCCTACTGGGAAAAATTGTGCAGTTTTATTAAGGAAGGTTGACTAATAGGATTGCACAATTTCTGAGCCCAGCAGGTTTCGAGTTAGATTTGCACAACATCTTGAGGGAAGATTGGTTCCCCTCCATAATTGTGTAACTTCTTGAGGGAGTTGCCCATCCAATAGACGGACCAAGTATGAGGAAGCATCCTATGAGGGGAATGCAACATGCTATCATGCATAGGCTATTATGCTGCTTGAAAACCATTGAAGCTCATTTACTTGATAGTGCAAGACATGCTGCTAAGGATGGTTGGTAGGGAGGCTCCAAAATGAACATAAGGAAAAATTTTGGAGGGTGTTTGTAGCCGCTACAACAAAATCATACATGTAACTCAGTACCTCCATGAAAGACCTATTGTAGTTATTGATCCCAATTTCCACTTGTTCTTTCCTACTCTTCGATTTCCTTCTTGCTCCAAGTCCCAAGTATGCCACACTCCTCCAAGAGTGCTCCAAGGAAACATTTTGTCGAACAGTATCAGAGAGAGCGAGTAGAAAATGAGAGCTCCAAAATTAAGCTGAAAGAAAGCTACAAATTGATCCTCAGAATCCTTTTTATTAATGAGGTCTCTATTTTCTTCAATTTCCAACTATTTTCCTTCGTTTTCCTCCTCACATGCAACCTGTGACCTTTCACCTTACTTTTCTCCTAATTTCCATTACTTTCACAAATGAAATACCAATAAATGTCTCAGGCCTTTCCAAAACCTTTTCCATTTCCTTTGCAAATTTCCATGGCCATTAATTAATCACAAGTGATCCCCATCACTATGTTTTTTCCTAACATTCAATTCAGAATACATGCCCCATGACCATGGTTATTATTTTTTCTTTATCAACTTTATTACACAGATTTTTCACCAGGGCTATTATGCAAATATGCCATTTCATTAACCATGGCCTCTTTCCATAGTTTGGCGTCCTCTAAATATACTACCTCCCTGATAGTTATGGGATCATCATCAGTAATAGATAAATCAAAATTTGAATAGAAAGCAGATGGACTATACCTTTATTGTTGCCTTCTCTCTCGAACCGATCTTCTCAAAAAAGGATTTTGTGGCTCTTCTTCTTCTGATTACTTTTATATTGTAGAGTCTGATTCTTCCTCTTCCTCCTTTAGTTCAAATTTTGTCTTCTTAGTTTCCTTTGGTAGGATTTCATGTTTAATAACATATTTCACCCCTCTAAGCACCACATCTCTGTTGTACACAACCTTCCTTGTTCCTGGGTTCCAAAGCTTATAACTTTTTAAACCAACTGTATACCCAATAAAGATGCACCTTTCCTATTTACTATCCAACTTGGTTCTTTTCTTCTTTGGAACATGTACATACGCATCACAACCATGTAACCTCATATGTGAAAGAGAGGGTTTCTTATCAATCCATACCTCATGTGAAGTCTTATCCTCCAACGCTGATGAAGGTGATCTATTAAACATATAACATGCAATATCCACTACCTTTGCCCAAATTTCCTTCCCTAGTCGAACACCACTGGACATGCTTCTTTCCTCTTCCATCAATGTCTTGTTCATTCTTTCTACAATACCATTTTATTGTGGTGTGTATGGAGTAGTATTATGTCATTCTATACCACACTTCTTACAAAACTCTTCAAATTTCTTCTTGTAATACTCTCCACCATTATCTGCCCTCAACACCTTAACCTTATGCTCTTTCCAATTTTCCACCAGATCCTTAAATTCTTTCACCATGTCAAAGAGTTTAGATTTCTTCCTAAGGAAATATATCCATGTATTTCTCAAGCATTCATCTATAAAAGAGATATAGTACATAAAATTTCCCAGTCATGGAATCGACATAGGTCCAAACACATAATTTGGCACAAGCTCTAATATCATTTTCACCCACTTAGCAACTGAGGAAACCTCAACCGATTTTTCTTCCCATATATAGAATGTTCACAGAAATAAAAATCCAGATAGAAATTAGAAATACCTTCTAGAATACCATTACCATGCAGTATTTGAAGGCCCTTTTCTCCAAGATGTCCAAGAATTTGATGCCATAGCATGGTCTTTTCTCTAGATTCCACCAAATTTTATGCTCCACATTCAAGAACCACATAACTATTGCACCCATTAATAACAGTGCTACCCATAAGCTTGTACATAGTTCCAATTTGAACTCCTCGCATCAATACTAGTGCTCCCCAAACCATCTTGCATATATATATTTCTAGTGACATTGTATTTACACCTGCACCATCCATCTTGCTTACAAAAATTAGATTTCTGGCCACTACACGAATATGCAAAACACCAGGAAGTTTTTTAATCCTTCCACCTTGCAACTTCATCTTGACTTTTCTGCATCCAATAATTCTAGCCTTCCCGTCATCCACTAAGAAGAAATCACCACCATCATATTTCTCGTATTTGCAGAACCATTCCCTATGGGGCATGAAGTGAAAGTATGCATCTAAGTCAATCCACCATGTTTGATGATGTACATGTGTACTTAGAGAAGAAGCTAAGTACACATTCCCACCATCATCTAAGGTGGTTTTTGCCTCTGCAGAAGGAGCATCATAAGATCCCTTTCCTTTCTTAGGAGGCCTATATCTATATTCCTTTTTGTAGTGCCCTTTCATTTTGCATTTCCAGCACACCTTTACTGGCTTTCCTGGAGATTTTGATCTCCCTCTAGATTTGGATCTCCCACTCAAGGACTTATTTTTGTTTCTGTACCAGGACCTTCCATGTATAGGCAAGGCATATCCATGTTGGCTCTCCATATTTTTCCATATCATCTCCCTTGAAAACTAGGATGAGACTATTTCATCAAAGTTCAGGGTAGCTGTATTGCTACCTATAACAACAACCAGACTATCCCATGAATCTGGTAGAGAAATGTACGTATCTTCATCTGAAATTTTTATATAAATCGATAACAACTGGGTTAACATGGTATTAAAGATGTTCAGATGCTCTGTTACCAAGTTTCCATCCTTCGTCCGCAAGTTATATATATTTTTCCACAAGAACAATTTGTTCAATAGAGACTTAGATTGTTAAAACGTCTATAACTTGTCCCACAAAGTCTTTGTGATAGCTTACCTTAATACATCCAAAAATACTTAATCTAATATACACAACCATATTGTTCTATTTTCCTTCTGATCCAACTTCGCCCACCCTTTTGCTGAAATTGTAGTTGGTTTAGTGCTTGGATATACCATGATTGACTAATCTTTATCCATCAACAAATCATCCATATTGAGCTTCCACAACTCAAAACTTTTTCCATTGAATTTCTCGATCTCTATCTTTCCACTATTCACCATCTTCTTTCACTGTGAGAATGGATCCAATAGATCTTCCATTAAACAGGGTCTACCACAACCCTGAGCAAAACCCCTCAGCAACAAAGGCGTCCCCTTGAAGACGAAACAAATATGATACCAAATGTAAGATTTAACTTTGTACAGAAATTACCTGAAAACAAAATCTTCAAAGAGAAAAATAAATAAGGGAGAGAACAGAAAACAAGTATACATAGAGATTTTCCCCTGGATCACAAAATCGGGACTGCTAGTTTGATTTTTCAATATATTCCTTTCAATGTCACAATACATATATATACATGTCGAATCGTTCATAAACCCCAATCCATTAACCTTGGATTATAACATAACCATAGTTCCCTTGATCTGATCTACAAAATACCATGGGCAGAAAACCATCATGCCCAAAACCATGTGCAAAACCAATGCACAAAATCACGAGTAGGTATGCCCTCTATATTTGGATCCTCCCCCCATCCTTGGGTCTGTATAAAACAAAAATGTTGGGCACTTCCCTGGACTCGGTGCAGGGGGGCTACCACCCCCTGAAAAACCCCCAATAGGGGGGGGGGGGATTGCCTTCTACCCAGCCCCCCCCCCCCCCCCCCCCGCGCTATGCTCGGTGCAACATATAATGCGTGAAGGTAGTCACGAAAAGGATATAACAGATACCCAACAAAAAAATTAAATAAATAATGTTCTATGTCCACCTTCTAAAAGATCCTTCCAAATAGAAAATCACATACAGGTGTAAAGAATCATCTAGAAACATTATAATCAATACTCCACCAACAATTCCACCATTGCTTCCACAGACAAGATGTGAATTGTCCAAATAAATACCATGAGTATTAGGTACCAAAATATATATGCTTTGCTCTTGAAGATAGATTGCTGATCTCTTTAACCAAGGCTTTATTCCACCTTTATTTCCAAGGAAAAATATGAAATGTTAGAATGTGAGTTTCAAGTGGATATTTTTGTGTCTTGTAGACTTGTTGTAATGCTAGCTATTATAAGAAAAACAATTCTATTTCCAAAATCTTGATAACATGAATTCTTACTTATGGAAGGAAGAGATTTTGTAATGCTATTTAAAATATATCCCCAAATGATGTTCGATAAAAATAGAGTAAACTTCCAACACCCATGTACCTAGGTTAAATTTTTCTTTGGTATTGGTTATTCCTAGAATAACTTACGATTTTCTATGGTGAAAGTAAGAAATTTACCTCACATTTAGATGCTAAATCAGCATTACTCTATTCAAATTGCTATTTTTCTAACTACAATACTTTTCCAAGAGGTTACCTCAAACTATTAAAAAATCTTGTGAGAATTTTGGCCCAACAACCTAAAGTAAGTGACTTTCCATCCTCTTTTTCATCAAAAATAATTGAACTCGTTATCGTAAATCAAAAGTCATGACCACTCTAAAATAAACAATATAAGTTATCATAGAATCTATTCATTATTTTAACACATCAAAACATTCAAAGATGTCAATGTCGGGCTGAGAATGGTACATATAAATTTACTCCCAATATCTACTATATTATGAAAAATTTGCACAACAATTGCAATTTCTCTGGCATCCAAACCAAAATGATCTTGCCCATCAAAATTATAGAAATATTTGTATCAAGCTCAACAACTATTATTAGGTTTTTCCTTTATTCAGTTGATAATTCAATCACACTAGGAAAGCTTACAAATGCATACCTTAAATTATCTAATTCAACAAGTTTCATGAGCTCGTCTACAAAAACCCGTGAATTGGAATTTTTTGCAAGTCGGTAACATGAAAATTCAACAACATTGACTATTTTTAAAGACTTACAACTTTGGTTTCTTTTTTAGCATCCTTCACTAGAAAAATAAATTCTAATTGTAGAATTGAGGCTTCTGTGATCCATCAAAGTTATAAGAAGAGCTTCGGCGAAAATCACATATAGAAAGATCTTTGTCGACGCGTTTCAAACCAACTAGTGTGGTTCATTGTCAGGACAAGTTGATGACAGATCCAACTACACATGTTAAATATACTGAGCAGAGACTCCAACAGGCTATATTTGACTCTAGGACAAGGTCAATATTTATTTCTTTATTTAATTATTTTATTATTTTATATTACTTGAAAATTTATTAATAATATTATTATATTCCATGTATTTATATAATATAAATAATATATTCATGGAAACAAGTAAAATTATTAAATTAAAGTAAATTTCTTCTAAAATAATGACCTTAGTAATAAGATTTTATATTATGTTATAATATATTATATTTAAAACTATTATTATTAATATTATTAATAAATAATGGAGATAAGAAAAATTAGGTCCAAATAAACAACTATTTCAGAGTAAAACACTCAATAATAATAAAATTAATAACCTAAGGTTGTTAGTATAAACTAATTAATATTCTTTTTAATATTAATGTTATTAATATATTGTTATATTTTATGGGAATAAGTAAAAATAGGTGAAAAAAGGGGGACTAGTGCTCAACAAATGGTTTATTTATAATATACTAACACTAGGTTGCTACAATTTCCCGGCTGCGGGTGCGAGCAGATGAAAGGAGTACGGGGGCGGGCTTCCCACTGGGCAAGTGGCGGCCCAGTCCCGCCACCTGTATAAGCCCATTAAAGGCCTGCCACCCCTCTTGCCTTACATTAAAATCCAGAAGCATCACTCAACGCAGACGAGCTGCTCCGACAATTCATCCTCGCGCGCGTTCTGCAACTCCATCCTCCGGGAAGCCAATGCAAGACATCGGGTTGCACATGGCACGAAATGCGACAAACCAATATAACTACAGAGAAATGAGGAAGGTAATGCATTGTTTGTTGGTCGTTCTGGTTTTCATTCGGCTCTGGGTTTCTTTGCTTTGTTATGTGCAGAGAGGCAGGCGCTGCAAAGAGTCAAGCCGGCTCTTTGTTCATCCCTCCCCTGTCTCTGAGCTCGCCTTCCGTTGTTGTTGGAATTCCAAACCTTGGCCCACTCTCCAGTTAGCCCAAGTCTGTTTTCGTGATTTTCCCCTGCAATTCCTTGTTTCTCCTATAGCTCTTTGGCCATATTGCGCCATTCCGCCTTCAGTTCATCAGCCTCACCATATCCAGTCAATCCCCACCTTCCCAACCCACCTCCTTGTCCATTCTGGTCTGCAATGCCTCGGGAGAGGCAGCAGCCGCCGTGGCGGGTCTCGTGGAGGGGCAAGAGGATGAGCCATCCCACCTCGCTCCTCCGATTCGTCATCGGGTGATGCTAGTAGTGCTCGGCACAGACGAGGGAGAGGACGGGGGTGAGCTCGAGCCTCTGTATGTGATCATTTCTCCCATCCTACAACCAGGTTCAGCTTCCCCTGCCTTCTGGACTCCGACACTTACTATGTATCTATCAAAATCGAGAAATGCAAGCACAGGGTTCCTTCGTGAGCTGCAGAGGAGCACAGGCCTCCTGCCTTAGCCTTGGGTCAACAAACCCTGCCTCCTGCCCAGAGTGTTTGTCAAACAGTTCAGCCTCCTGCTCCAAAGCCGGGTCAGAGCAACTTGTTGTAGGCAACAGCGGGGGCCATGGTGGGTCCAAGCGCTCCAACTGAAGACGACGCGCCTCATACAGACTCAAGCGAGCCGGACCAGTTTGGTTGCAGGGTGGTGGAAGAGGTGCCATCCACCTCGGTGGATGATTGAGCCAGTTTTTAGGACCATCGAGCGGAGGGTATGGCATAGTCATTTTGTTTATCTGGTTAATCAATACCTGTGTCTTTACAGTGTTCTCTCTCTTTGTAATGCTGCTGCTCTGTTCAGCCCCTTGCAGGATAATCATAGTTCTTATAATGTGCTTCTGTTTGCGGTTTCTATGGCCGAATATCTAGTCAGGAAATATGGTTTTTGAGTCAGTTATTGGGATTTTGGTTTTGAAGTCTGTAATTGGGAATATGTCTGGGTTTCTAGGTTCTTCTCTTCACTGGATAGAGTTTTGTAATAGCAGGCGAGTCTCCCAAACCTGGGGAAGGACAAATGCCTGGCTGGATATGGGTAACAATGTGCAAAATCCATCTCTGTATGATGGTGATATCTGAGGCATGCCTCGTTGTAATTTTCTGAAGCTTTTTGTACTATAATAGAATTAGACTAATTTACAAAAAAAAAAA
>APFE030218018.1:56033-68176 GCA_000404065.3 Pinus taeda | reverse complement strand
TTTAACGATGAATGTACCAAGAGTCAAGAGGATCAAATATTTGGAAGCAAATATTTACTTAATTTTTTTCTAGATTGGTCTCTAATAATGAGATTTAGACAATTTTAATGGTTTATTCAAAGTGAATTTAAATTGTTTTTTTTTTTTTATATTTCAATAATATCTTATAAATAAGCTCATTGGGTGTAGAATAAACACTGACAAGGCCTTCTATTAAGGCACTCAATGGTGAAAAGGTTAGCAGTTTAAAATATAGTCGGAAAAAATCAACCATGTTAAGGGCTGGTGTAGCCCAGGCTGGGTGCCATGTCACGATGATTTTAATAATTCAAGATGCCCTTGAGTAGTGCTCACTCAAAACACATGTTATATGTACCAATCATCTCAAGATCCACGCACATGTTAAGCATACCAATCATCTCAAGATCCACACACACCAAAATTTTAGAGAACATTGACCTGTGGAAAATGTGTGTCATTATGCTCACAATAACTAGAAATGTGAGCAAATGTTTCTTCAATATTGCGAGAAAAGAAAAGGTGTATGGATATGAATCCATATGATGATTGTGCAAAACTAGGTTGAAATAATGACTTGGAGTAATGATAGTGATGGAAGTTGCACAAACCTTTGCAGTGGCATGAAATTTGATTGAAAGAATGATTATTTCATTATGCTCCAATGCATGTGTCGTGAGGGTGGAAATAATACCTTCAATTAATGAACCAATCAAATGATTATAAATTGACTTATATATTATATATATATATATATATATAATTTATATATAGAGAGAGATAGAGAGAGAGAGGGAGAGGAGAGAGTGAGAGGGAGCGAGGAAGTGGTTTGGTTAATCTAAACTTATAGATTAAAACAACATAGATTGCTAGAGTGTTGTCTTGGTATGGACTAATAACATAGATTTATATCAAGTTTATATCAAGAAAAATAAAATTATTTAAATTAATAGATTTCTTATAGTTTTATTTTTTATTGTAAATGATACGTTTAATTTATTGCATTTTTCATGTAGAGTTGATATATAACATTTAACCATATGAAAATAAAAAATTTAATACAATTTATATTTATATATTTTTAAATATTTTATATATAGAGAGAGAGTCCTATGGATATATGTTCTCTACTTCCAAATATGATTAGGAAATGTATTAACATTTTAATGTCTAGAATGTAAATCGTAAATAAAATATTTCAATGTCAACTATGTATATAATAATTCTTTGTAGTTAAGTACCTCTACTATTGACAGGATACAGGTTCAAATTATCTTGACAATCTTAGGTTTAGGCTCGTGTTTGACCCAATAAGAAGAATGTGAATCACCCTAACATGGCACCTAACCTCGGCTACACCATCCCTTAACATGCTTGATTTTTGCCCACTATATTTTAAACTGTGAACATTTTCACCACTGAGTGCCTTAATAGAAGACCTTATCATTGTCTATTCTACACACAATGAGCTTATTTATAAGATACTATTAAAATATATATAAAAAAATAAAGTCACTTCGAATAAACCATTGAAATATTTCCAATTCTCATTATTAAAGACCATTCTAGAAAAAACATAACTTGGATCTACCAAGTGCAGATGGATTAAATCTCTCATCTTGATTTTTTTTAATGCAAACTTATGTAAAAAATTTCTTCCAAATATTTGATTCCTCTTGACTCTTGGTACATTCATAGTTAACATGAATCTACATTCATTTTGTTGGCATTATGATACAGGTGTTGTCCTTGATGGGAACTCACTCAGATGACAATTCATAGTGCAGTAGGTCAACAACAAAAGATTATAGATCAGACTCCAAAGAATGAAGAAAGAGAGGTAGATGCTGGTTCACTTTTTCCAAGAAGCGTATAGATGCGGGTTAACAGAACAAAAGGAGTGTATAATGTATACACGCACTTTCAAAAGAAGAAAAGCACATACATGTTGGAAAACCAAGTTTTTGGTCCAAGGTATTGATCCAAGGTATTTGGTCCAAGGTACTTGGTCCAAGGTATTGACCATAGGTATTTGGTCCAAGGTATTGAGGAAGGCCTAAGAGTATATAAGGAGGAGATGATTATT
Source organism: Pinus taeda (assembly GCA_000404065.3). Classification (NCBI taxonomy): domain Eukaryota; kingdom Viridiplantae; phylum Streptophyta; class Pinopsida; order Pinales; family Pinaceae; genus Pinus; species Pinus taeda. Next base: position 66,072 of record APFE030218018.1, on the reverse strand, counting down.
AGGCCAAGGCATGCAAGTAACAATATTCTAAGGAATACTTCTATCCGAAGCATATTTTATGTTGCAAGGTTATGTTTGGGACTAGATTTGAAATATTCATGTGCACCATGAGTTCAATATTAGATCAGGAATCATGAGACTTGAAATGGCTTATTATTGAATGATCTGATATTGGGTGAGACTAGATCTGATGTTTTGCACCTATTCTATTTGTTAGCTATCATGATTTGGGTTTCTCTGAAGTCTGGAATTGCAGCAAAATTCTGAGTCAATATTTGTAGATCTGTATGTAGGTTCATCTCAGCCAAAGAGTGTATACATGCAGGTTCAGTTCCTTCAAGTTGTGTATACTAAAGAAAAGCTTCTTTTCAGATCTAATTAATCTATCTGATAAAATTTTGTTATGTTACTGTTGTCTGTCAATGAAGTCTTCTTAGATTTGAATGTAGAAATCAATGCATAAGGAGGCTGGCATTTGATTGATTGATTGTATAAGTGAGAAGAGGTGATCTATGTCCCCGTTTGTGTAAAGCTCTGAAAGTTGACAGTAGATATTTAGAATATTGATAGTTGGTACAAACTTGATTCAAAAGTTTATGTTTGCAGTAGTTTTAAAGGTATACACAAGTTAAATTAACGAAGTAGCATACACACGCAGTTTGGGTATAGCCAAGTAGCGTATACATTCTAATGTATGATTTTTTAGGTTACAACTAGTTCTAAATGATGATGCGGGGTTATGGTTTCAGTACACTGTTTTGGTGTCAGTGATCTAATTGTTCATATTAACTGAATATTGGTTGATGCAGTTTAAGTTTAAAAGTTTTAATGGGTCTAGTATGAAAATTTGATGAAACGTGGCCTTCAGTTTGTGGTGTTGTGATCCAGGGGTATCCAGTCTGAAAATTCATGAAACATGGTCCCTGGTGGAAGAGTGAAGTTTTCTGTAGGCTAGCACCTACGTACTAGTAAAACATATTGGCTAGTATAGGAGCTAGGGGGTTGTAGTTCCCTTCGAGTAGAGGCTGGAGAATGATAGAAGGTTGTAACCTTCTGTAGGTATAAGCCTACGTACACATATGAGTCTGCAACATTACAAGATTGTAAACAGATTTTCTTATTATTAAAAGAAGACAGAGACGACAGTAGCAGGTGGTTTTTACCCACATTGGGTTTCCACCTTAAATATTGTTGTTCATGTGTGTTGCTTATGTGTGATGCTTTATTATGCTTTTACTACACTATCTAAACAATCTCTAATATACTGGTTTAAGCTCAACACATGATAAATTGTCTAAATCACAAGTTCTTTGCATATACGTTGGTTTCTTTAAGCACAGTCGTGTATACATGCTAGTTCACTTCACTAAAGTAGCATATATAAATCTATTTGGGAAATAAAATTATTGATCTGATAATACTGATTCAGCCCCCTCTCAGTATTATTTCCAACAATTGGTATCAGAGTAGGTCCTTCAGAAGAAGATTGATCGCTTGAAGGGAGATCCATCAACATGAATAATCAAGAAAGCATGGGATCCATCAGACTGCCAATCTTCGATGGGAGAAACTTTGTTTATTGGAAAATAAGAACCACAACCTATCTACAATTGCTTGGAATGGATGTCTGGGAAATTCTGGAAGGAGGATATACATTTCCAACGACGATTCCTATAGATGCGGTAGGTAAACAACAATATGAAACCAATGCCAAAGCTGTCAATAATTTATTGAGAAGTCTGTCACAATCAAAGTTTGTCAAATTCATGCAGCTCAAATCAGCCAAATAAATATGGGACAAAATCGTTCTGATCTATAAAGGACACTCTCAGGTAAAACGTACTAAGCTTCAAACTCTCAGAATTCAGTATGAAACTCTTTAGATGCATAAGGATGAAATTATAGCTAGTTACTTCTTACGTATAGATGAGGTCGTTAATTGTATGAAGCATCCGGGTGAAGAAATAAAGGAAGTTGCCTTAGTTGAGAAAGTTTTGAGATCCTTTTCTGCTAAATTTAAATCCAAAGTTTCTGCCATAAAATAAAAGCAGGGTCTGTAGAATATCACTATGACACAACTTCATGGAATCTTAACTGCCTTCGAGATGAGAAAAGGAGGACCATTAGATATGAGAGATGTCGCATTTAAAGCCTCAGCAAAAGGAAAGGAAGAACACAATGAATCAGGACATATTTCAGAAGAAGAAGAAGAGGTAAAATTTGTCAAGAAACTTCAACGAGGTTTTGGAAGGTTTAGAGGTAAGTTACCTTTCAAATGCTTTTCTTGTGGTAGAGTCGGTCATTATGCTATCAAATGTCCGCATAAAGATAAGTATGAAAAATGAAAGGAATATGAAAAAGGGAATAGAAAACAAGTTGTGAATAAAAGGAGTTACTATACTCATGAAGATAGCGATGGTTTATCTAATAGTGATGAAGATGAAGCTGGACAAGGATTCAGACTTCTCATGGCTTATGATGGCAATGATTTTTGGCATAGTTTAGAAGAAGTGATGTTTTATCTAATAGTGATGATTATAGACTTTTCATGGCTTATGACGATGATAATTTTTGGGATGATTGAGAAGAGGAAGACCTTCATGAAGAAATATCTAAACTCAAAATCTGTTTGGAAGAAAAGAATATGATTATAGATACCTTGACATACCAACATGCTGAAAAGGAAAAACACAATGAAAAACTAGAATGTGAAATTGTGGGTCTAAGAAAGGATTTTGAGAAAACGAAATCTCTCAATCTTAGATTTGCTAAAGGATCAGAAAATTTAAATGAAATTATCAAAGTTCAACATTCCCCTCTGATAAATATAGGTCTTGGATATACTGAAGAAGCATCTCAATCACAAAAGTCATCAAAGGTACCTTGATGCAGCAAAGACCAGTGAACAGTATGACAATCGTCAGCAAAGGCATAAAGCAGATCACTAGGTAAATCATACTCAATTTACTCCAAGGATGAATAGAAGACACAACCAACCTCAGGAAAATCATGCTCAATTTTCTCCAAAGATGAATATCAATAGAAACTTCAATCACTAGGTTAATAGATTCGATAGTCACAGGAACTTCTTTAATGGTCAATGTTTTTCATGTCATAATTTTGGGCACAAAGCCGCTCAATTCATTGCTTACAAAACCATCATGACTAGAGAAGCACAAAACCAAAGGAATGTAACAAGAATCAAGAGAAGTTCCAATAATAACTTTTCTCCTCTTGAAAATGAAATAGAATGCTCAGACTGTAACAACTTTGGTCATGAAGAATCTAAATGTAGGAGCACATTTCGGCAAACATCTCAAAAGGAGCAAACACCATTAAATCCCAAAGTATGGAGAAGGAAATAATCTCAAACAGAAAGATGTGGTATAGCCTTGTATGCAGAAGGACAAGAAAATCAATGGTACATCGATAGTGGATGCTCAAAACACATGACAGGTGACAAAGAAAAACTTCACTCATATAATGCCTTAAAAAACGAAAAGAATGTCTCATTTGGAAATGACACTCCTGCTGTCATAAAAGGTAAAGGCTTTGTTTTCTTGAAAGCAAAGGTTAAAGCTGGAAATGTTATGTATGCAGACGGTTTAAAGCATAACCTGTTGAGAGTCAGTAAAATGTGTGATGAAGGAAATAATGTTGTATTCCGATCAAATGGATGTGTTGTTCGTGAGCTTGATATAGGAGAGACCGTGATCAAAGGTACAAGAAATCCAAACAACTTATACATACTCAAGGGAGGACAACAATAGTGCTATCTATGTAAAAATGATGAAAACCAGTTGTGGCATAGAAGATTGGGACATCTAAGCTTTTCTCAAATAAGAAAATCATGTAGACTCAAGGTTGTTCATGATGTTCTAGATATCAGCATCCCGGAATGTTAGGCCCCTATACTACTAGTGTAACCCCTTATTATTATTAGTAAAACCCCCTCATTATATTGTTGTACCCATGTAGTCCCCATATTTTTATTATTGTGCTCCATAGAAGCCCACTATTGTTATTATTGTGCCCTTACATTATTATTGATATCTCGACTCTCATTATATTATGACCCCTTAGACTCCTATATATAGAAATGAGGTCTTGTCATTTGTATCATCCAAGAATTGTTTATTTGTGTAATGTAAACGAGGCTTCCCCCTCAAAGATGCTTATTTGTAAGGCATTGATCTATCTTTTCTATCTTTTTGTAAGTTGGTTTCATAACATTTGGTATAGAGCTTTGGATTCTAGGGTTTCGTTGCTCCAAACAAGTCATTGTGGTATTTTCTCTATAACTTGTTTTCTGGGACGTTTCAGAAGCTAAACAAAAAACCCATTTGAGAAGAAATCTTGTTTAATCACACGTCCAAATTTCAGATCTTGTCTTGCTATATTGTCAGAGATATGATATGAGGAAGTTAGGGATTTTGAAAGCTCCAGAATTTCATCAAAAATAGGTCATCGTAGTATTTTCCGTACAACCTTTGAAATATTAAGTTTCAAAAGCTAAAGCTAAAACCCATTTGGGAAGAAATCATTCTAAATCTTTGGTCAAAATTTCAGATCTTTTATCGCTATATTTTTGGACATATGATCTGAGGAAGTTAGGGTTTTTGTAGACTACTGAATTACATCCTGAACAAGTCACCTTGGGAATATCATCATAACTTTCTCTCTGAGCAACTAATTGAAATTTCATAAGAATTTATAGAAAGAGGATGGATGAGAGTTTTCTGTGCATAGTTTTCAGATCTGAAGGTCGAAACAGTGACATGAGGAACGTCATACAAGTTTGCTCTACTGAAACATTATATAATCAAGTCATCTTAGGAGATTGGGCATAACTCTTTCTTGGTGAATAAAATTCTGATCAGACTTGCGGGGTTAGAAAGAGGACTTAGAGGGCTACTACAAGAGACAATTTTAGAACTTTGAGATCTAAAAGTACAAAGTTACAGTCATTCCAAGATCGAGCTCCTGAAATTAAGGAAATGCGATATGAGGAAGTTTGATGGAAAAGATATGGTAAATTGGATACTACAGATGGAGCAATATTTTGCTATACATGGTGTACCACTGTTACAAAAGGTATGTATTGCATCTTCATATTTAGAACTGGATCAATTTTTATGGTATAAAGGGCTTGGTTCTCATAAACAACTTGTTACATAGTCAATTTTTACAGAGGAAATGATAGCACATTATGAGGATAAAAAGTGAAACACCTTCTTTAGAGCAACACCACAACAATTGGAAGAAAAAAAGAGAAAAAGGGATTTGTTAAAATTGTGATAGAAAATACATTAAAGGTCATAAGTGTGCTGAGAAGAAATTATTTTACATTGATTGTGGAGAGGAGGAAGAAAAGGATCAAGAAAGGTCAAAAGAAGACTATATACACCAGGAACCAACCCGAGAGGAAGAAGAAATGAATCCAACCATATCTTGTAAAGCATTGGCAAGAATTACCACTCCTCAAACTCTCAAGATAGAAGAACATATCTAGAAGAAAAATGTTCAAGAAGTTAAATATCACATCGATAAAGAAGGAATGAATCCAACCATATCTTCTAATGCATTGGCCACAATTACCACTCCTCAAACTATCAAGATAGAAGGACATATCAAGAAGACAAATGTTCAAGAAGTGAAAGATCACATTGAGCATCAAGAAATGAATCTGACCATATCTTGTAAAGCATTGGAAGAAATTACCACTAATCAAACTCTCAAGATAGAAGGACATATCAAGAAGGAAAAGGCTCAAGCAGTGAAAGATCACATTGAGCATCAACAACAAGTTCTCCAACTTTTAAAGGATAACACCACTTTGGTGCAGAATCAAATGAAACAATAGGTAGATCAACATCGCAATGAAAAAAAATTTGATGTAGGTGATTGGGTATTTTTACAACTACATCTCAAGCAAGCTATTTATGAGAAGGAAATGTTGGAAATACTACATGCACTTAAGAAATGGCAACCTTACACAATGGGAAGACACTTCAAGGTAAAAATAGATCATGATAGTCTTGAATACATCTTAGAACAAATGTTATCTTTAGAAGAACAAAAAAAATGGGTCACAAATATGTTGGGTTATGACTTTGACATTATCTACAGAAAAGGGAAGAAAATTGTTGTTGCAGATGCACTCTTAAGAAAGGATGAGGATGTGGAAGCATTGTTTTATGCTATTTCTATTATCCGACCAGTTTGGATAAACGAAGCAAGGGATGAATGGAAGAAGGACAACGAAGTGTGGCAGAATATCCCAATTCAAACAATATTGCTAGAACTTTAAGAGGAAGGAAAAATCATATTGCAACCTGGAGCAGCCATAGAAACAAGAACCCGACAGCTACGAAATCGATCAATTTCAGAGTATCTCATCAAGTGGAAGAACTTACCTGCTGAAGATTCCACATGGGAGGAAAAGAATTTTATACAAGAAGCATCAAGAACTACTCAAGCGTTGAGGACAACACTTTTTGGAGGAGAGGGATATGTTAGGCCCCTATACTACTAGTGTGACCCCTTATTGTTATTAGTACAACCCCCTTATTATATTGGTGTACCCATGTAGTCCCCATATTGTTGTTATTGTGCTCCATAGAAGACCCCTATTGTTATTATTGTGCCCTTACATTATTATTGTTATGTCAGCTCTGATTATGTTATGACCCCTTAGACTCCTATATATAGGAAGGAGGTCTTACCATTTGTATCATCCAAGAATTGTTCATTTGTGTAATGTAAAGGAGGTTGCCCGCTCGAAGAGGCTTATTTATAAAGCATTGATCTACCTTTTCTATCTTTTTGTGAGATGATTTCATAACACAAAAAAATACAATATGAAAACCATGTCAAGTTGGTAAGAAAACCAGAGTCCACTTCATGGAAAAAGAAGGGTTAGCTAGTAAGCCTCTTGAACTTGTCCATACTGATTTATGTGGACCATCACGGAAAAATTCACCTCGTGGAGAAGAATACTTTATTTTATTCATTGACGACTTTTCCAGAATGTGTTGGATAGGTCTTCTAAATCATAAAGGTGAAGCATTTGAAAAGTTCCAAGCCTTCAAAGCTTTGGTTGATTGAAAAATCAAATGCCTCAAATCTGATCGAGGAGGGGAATTTACATCGAATGAATTCTTTGACTTTTGTGAACAACATGGAATAAAAAGGCAATTCTCCACCCCAAGGACTCCTCAACAAAATGGTGTGGTTGAATGAATGAACAGAACAATTTCAACAAATGGCTCAAGATATGCTAGATGAATCTAGAACTCCTGCAACCTTCTGGGATGAAGCTGCATTCGCTGCTGTGACTATTCTCAACAAAGCAAATGTTCGGGTAAATAACACTCAAACTCCACATGAACTTTGGTATGGCAAGATTCCTACTATAAAATACTTTAAAGTTTTTGGAAGCAAATGTTTTATCGAAAGGACTAATGAAAATCTTGGTAATTTTGAACCCAGAGCAGATGAAGGTATTCTTCTTGGTTATTCTTCCAGAAGTAAAGGATATAAAATTTATAATAAAAGACTTGGCAAAGTTGTTGAAAGCATTGATGTTGTAGTCAATGAAGCATGAAAAATACAAAACAGATAAAATCAACAAAAGATTATGACAATGAAGAAGATGGGGATTATTTCCCACATCAAATAAAAATGATATTGAAGACGAAACCAATGAAGCACTAGAAGAAGAGATAACGGTAGAAGAAAAGACTCCGTCCAAGTATGTTCAAAAAATTCATCCAGAAAATCAGATTTTAGGGGAAAAAGAGGTAGGTGTAGAGACAAGAAGAACTATTACAGGGACCTCAAGCTATCTAGCATTACTATCCTCCACTGGTCCTCAAAATGTAAATGAAGCATGAAAAGATGAATGTTGGGTGAAGGCCGTGGATGAAGAACTTGAGCAAATAGAAAAGAATGATACTTGGGAATTAGTTCCTAGACCTCAAGATAAAAATATTATAGGAACTAAATGGCTATTCAAAAACAAGTTGAATGAAAATGGAGAATTCATTAGAAACAAGGCCAAACTCGTTTGCAAAGAGTATGCTCAACAAGAAGGGATATATTTTGAGGTAACATTTGCACTTGTTGCCAGACTTGAAGCCATAAGGATGTTTCTTGCTCTTTCTAGCTTTCAGAAATTAAAAGTATACCAAATGGATGTAAAATCAACCTTCCTTAATGGAGATCTAGAAGAAGGAGTGTATATTGAGTAGCCAGAAGGATTCATTCTTAGAAATGATGCAAAACTTGTATGCAGACTAAAAAAGGCTCTCTATGGTTTGAAACAGGCTCCAAGGACCTGGTATTACCGCCTTGACAAATATCTACACCAACAAGGTTTTAAAAAAGGTTCAACATATAGCAATCTATATACAAATATTGAAACTGATAAATTGCTAATTATTATTGTTTATGTTGATGATATCATTTTTGGTAGCAATGAAGAATCCATGAGTTAGAATTTTTCTTCGGTAATGCAGCAAGAATTTGAAATGTCCTTGCTTGGTGAACTTACCTATTTTCTTGGTCTACACGTTCAAAAAAATAAAAATGGTATGTAGTCTCAGCTCAAATGATGAATCAGTAGTAGTACATCAACCAACTTACAGATCCATGATTGGCAATCTACTTTATCTAACAGGTACCCGACCTGACATCATGCATGCAGTAGGAATAGTTGGAAGATTCCAAGCAAATCCAAAGGAATCAGACATTTAGGCAGTCGAAAGAATTTTCAAATATCTTCAAGGAACTCAGGACTTTGGTTTATGGTATCCTAGAGATACAGTTCTTATTTTCATGCATATATAGATGCATATTGGGCAGGAAGTGTTGATGATAGAAAACGCACTAGTGGTGGTGCATTCTATATGGGTTCCAGGTTAGTGTCTTGGTTCAACAAGAAACAAAGTTCAATTGCTTTATCTACATCTGAAGTGGAATATGTGGTTGTTGCATCTTGCTGCACACAACTGCTTTGGATGATGCAAACTTTGCAAGACATTCAGACACATGTACTCCACCCATCTCCATTCTATGTGATAATACAAGTGCCATCAATATTTCAAAGAATCTAGTCATGCACTCCAAGACCAAGCACATACCCATCAAGTATCATTTTCTACATAAAAAAGTTCTTGAACAAAAGGTCAAATTGGAGTATGTTCCCTCCACAGAACAGGTTGTTGATATATTCACTAAACCACTACCCAGAGAAAATTTGAATATCTCAGACAAAAGTTTGGAGTAGTTGTTGCATCATCCTGCCGTTAAATCCAACTTTTTCAGAGAAAGGTTAGTATATGTGTGTTTCATGAAGTATAGCCATGTACACACGCGGGTTTTTGTGGGTCAAGGAGCGTATATGTTTTTCAGTTGGGAAAAATAGTTGTGCAGGCTCTAATATGGGTGTTCTCTCTGATGTTGATGATTATTGTCTATCGATATGCTTTGTTCATTAATTTTTATCTGATTGACAAAGATGTCTTGATCATTGACTTGTTAACAATGCACAGGTAGCACAGGTTCAATGGGAGTATTAGCCTTCATGTACATTCAACATTGTTGGCATTATGGTTGCTGAATCCAACCATGGCTTCAGATATTTATACCATTTGTTGCTTAAGTCATGTAAAAGTCTAGGGTGTGATATGTCTTCTCATACATTTGAATGAGTCCTGCTAGAAAACTGATGTAATTTGTATCCCCACTTTACATGGAATGGATGATGTAATATTTCTTATTTTCGTCATGTATAAACAATTGGTATATCCCCACTTGGTTGGGTTGATGAGTCAAATTTGGTTTATCCCCACTTGGTTGGGAGATGGATATATGTACAAATAATTGGTGATAGTGTTATCATAAAATCAGTACTAAGGGCTGCTACTTAATAAGATCTCATGAAACTGTTTCAGACCAGGCTTTAGACTAAGGTTTAGCCTCCTTAATCAGAGAGGGCTCTCTCACAGATTTTTGATATGCATTAAGGGCAAGAAAA
>APFE030218018.1:34891-50930 GCA_000404065.3 Pinus taeda | reverse complement strand
GTATCCTTTCTATTACTGTCAAAGTCTTTTACATAAGCCAATATGAAAACTCTGTTTTTTATACAAATCTCCAACCTCTTTTACATCAGAGTTTTTCCTATATATAGGAAAACAAAACTAAACTACCTTGAGTCTCCTCCTCCAACATGAGGGGAGCTCGAAAATCTATCATTAATTACCTTATCTATATCTAAACCAGCTTATTCAATACAAAGGTATTGTGCTGTAAATACATAGAGTCCTAATCCTATTGAAACTCTAATTCTATCTCCTCGTATTTTGATTCCTTTCCAGGTCTTCAACAGCTGTCTCCTTCAGTTATGGCCATGATTGTTGAGATAAGGATGTATGAAACCACATTAGTTTCGAATGTTGAACGTGCTGATAGTTCATGTATCATAATCATCCCCTGTTTTCACGGTCTTTGTTCCCATCATCCTTCGAAAGTTTAGGCATGTGTTCCCAGCTGTTTAATGCTTCAAAATTTGATGAGCATCACTAGCTTTCCAGGTATGCTGGAAGCCTTGTTGAATGGACAAGTGTACAAGTCAACCTTTACGTATGCATCTTCAGCCAAACCCTAACTGTAGGTAATAAAGTACCTTTATTAAAGTTTTTAGCTTAAGAAAAAATCTTTTACCTTTATAAAGGATGGCCACTTGTCAATGTTTGAATGGCTCTGATAGCCTCATCTGGTTTCCTTGACGTTCTTTAGCCCTTTTCTCCAAAATCTGCTGACCTAATCATTGGACTTGTTATTTTTTTCAAAAAACAGCACCTACAGCAGTTTCGTAGCGCGCTACGAAACTGCTGAATTATTTGAAACAGCTTGCTTTTGGCCCGAGATTTTATCACCCAGACATTTGATTGCCAATCTCAGACCCAAATGATAGAGAAACACCATTGTATCAAATAATTCTTCTTCCCTCAAGGCACTAGATAACACTTGAGTCGACCTTGATCCAGCATTTTCCCGCTGTTGAATTGCTTGATATCTCTGCTCACTTGAACTGGGTTTATCTACTATCTCATTACTGTAGCTACTTGAAGTACATTCTGTGCTAACATTTGTTGGCCTTTCTGGAATAGCATTGCCATGACTGCTGGAACACCTGTTGACAAATTTTACAAGATTCCTCCCACTGCTCGAAAGAGATGCAGCTGCACCTGAACAACAACAGGGTTTTTGCCTTGTAAAATGTGTGACATTACTCTCTTCAACATCCATGTCACGTTCATTCCATGTTATTTCTTCAAAATCTTCACTGGCAATAGGATGAGTTTTAAGAAGATGACTAAAAGCCCCACCCAGTCTAGAAAAGTCAATACGATGTGAATTTGCTTTCAGAAATAAGCCTACAGGAAAAGTTTGGTTTCCCCCCGGTGAAGAAATCCTGCCCCAGTATCTATTTTTTGTCTTGGTCCCTTCATCAATTCACATGTATCATCCATACCAAAACCTTCAGACAAGAAACACAGTAGTATTATGTATGCAGAAACAAGAACCGAGTGGTTTGAAAGACCAGGTGGAGGCATGTTACGATCTTCTCCTCTGTTCTTCCAAACAAGATTCTGTAAAAATGACGTGAACACTGAACCTGCTGATTGTGATGGGTTGGATGAGGTACTGAAGTTTATCAGAAGCCGACAGAGTTCCCACTGCATCTCCTCAACCTTGTCGATCACCCTTGATAATGCCAAAGTTGTCTGTCTCATATTACTTTCTGAAGACAAATCTTCACGAGAACCAAGCCACCACACAGTTGGCATCAACGTCTACAAATCCTGCTTATTTGGCCCTTTTCTTGATAGAAAATCTTCCATTGAAGACTCAAAATCTGATGATTTCCACCAATGCACCATTAATTCCTCACGTTTAAGAATATGGCAGGCTAGGGCCAGATACGGATAAGATCCAGTATATGGACAGTCTACAAGATTGATCATTGACATTTTGCAACCATAAGAAAGAGCATCAAGTGGATGTCTTCTGTTCCCGAAATTTAACCGCTCTTCTAGAAAGTCCTCCCTTTCCCCATGCTCTTCAGTGATGGTCCTTTGCTCACTGCGGTGTCTGAATGAATCTTCTAATGATTGCTTCACCTCTTTGCGCTTCTTTTTGGATCGTTCAAAATTTTTCTGAATATTATTATGATCTCCACGAACTTTTCCTAACCCTTCCAGATCCAGTTCTCCGTTGTGAATTATTTGTCTGTCATATGACAAAGGTTGATGAAAATTTCGAACCTGCCAATCTCCTCCATCTGCGTAATGCTCAATTGAGCTCCTTTGATAGTCTCTGTTTTGTTTATCAAAGAGCCTCCATTGTTGCTGTGTGTATGAAGCATCTTCAGAAAACATGCCCCCGTCTTGTGCAAATCTCCTACTAGAGGTCAAATCTTTTAGATACCTCTTTTCTCCTGCAAGATTTCGACCATCTTGACCAAGCCATGAATGCATGTGCACTCCCATGTTGTTAAGCACTGGTTGGCCTTTCGCTTTTTTTTTATCTTCTTGTCATATACTGAAATAATTTTATCTGGGGCATTATTGTAGGGGTATTCAAATCCTTGTTGCACTCTTGCACTGTCTAGTGTTTCAGAAATGTGTTTTTTCCTCCCGTCTTTGCAAGTAGACAGCCAATTCTGATACAACCGCAACATGCTCTCCAACCTTCATCTTGGGAAGAGCTTGGACAGGGAGAAAGCCCTCGATAGGGTACTTGAAAGGCCTTGAACCAAAATTTAAATCACTGCGTTCACCTTGAGACAAGGAAATTGCAGGGAAATATCCAAAATCCAATCCAGTTGATACAGTTAAACAGGGCTGAAGTTCCTCCACAGCATGCATTTGTTGAGTCCATACAACTCCATGGAATTCAACTTTGAAACCATACAAGTTGTCCAATTTTTTTTTTTTTTTTTTTTTTTTAAATTTGTCAGTGATAACAGATAGGAAGGTCATAATCACATATTTGAGTTATACAGTCATGTTATTCCTTTGGAGAATATCAAAGGGAGCATGTAGAGTTTCAGTGCATCTCAGCATGAACAAAGGGGAGCTCAATCAAAGAATTCAGCATGTACTCAGGGGGGGCATGGACAACATAATGTATTTCAAAGGGAGAGAATATCTTGGTCTGCCCTTTTACCTTGATGTCAAAGGGGGAGAGTGTCTTTGTGTTGTTGTTGCCAACATGTCCAAAGGGGGAGATTGTTAGCATTATGATACAAGTGTTGTCCTTGATGGCTACTCACTTAGATGACAGATCACAGTTCAACAGGTCAATAACAAAGGATTACAGAACAAACTCCAAAGAATGAAGAAAGAGAGGTATACGCTGGTTCACTTTGTCCAAGAAGCGTATTGATCCAGGTGGATAATGGTGGCCTACTACCAAGTCCACCTAGACCCCCACCATTGTTTCTCTCAGCATTTTCAGTTTCCTTAATTGTAGCGCAACTTACTATTTTTAGTAGTTTTTTGGGTCTTGAACTTCCAGATCCATTTTGAGGCCCTAAACGACGTTTTTTGGAAAATCTGGGGAAAACGCGGGTCCGTGGACCGATGTTGCCCTTCCCAAAGTGGTAGTGCTCAGACATATCTTTCTAATGAGCTATTGTATGAGTCAAACAGAGATCGTATGCCAAAGTTACAACCTCGGGAAGTTGATGTACCAAATTACCCAAACGGGGCCCACAGTTTGGCATTTCATCTTCTAGGGTTAGGTTTTGGAATATTAAGGGTTTTCCATTGTTTCTCAAAAATAAATAGGCCTTCGAGCCTCATTGTAACATAGTTCAGAGGCATGTAGCCACCACATCCCTTCTTAGAGATAAGCTACAACCTCCCTAGCTAGTTTATTTCCATTATTATTTGTAAGCAAATTTCAGTATTTTACATTAATGAAATGAAGTATTATTTCCACTACATATCTGTGTTTATGGTTATCTCTGTAATTTGTTACGTTCCTGTTTAAGTCCGGATTAGTGGTATCAGAGCGGTCTGCTTTTTTTCCGTTTTTCTTTGCATGTCCCCAACGAGGTCGGGATACAAGGAGTTAGGGCTTGAACTGGTCGAACCTTTGCAAGACCAGGCTTGCAAATCCTGATGGCCTCCCATGGAAGATGAGAAGAAGGACAAGGGGGCAGGAGATCCTATCAAAATCTTTCTCAAAGAAGCCATCGAGCGACAAAAGAGCGCGATGATGGACAACTTTGCCCAGATCCTTCAGCGGCTACCCAGAAGTGACGCATCGGCTTCCAGTAGTTACTCTGGAAATGCCATGCCCTTTAAGGTACAAGTTAATTTTGAAATCCCCATATTCGAGGGTCAGATAGATGTAGATGCCATAGATAAATGCATAAATCTGCTAGAGGGTTATTTTTCTGTTCATGAATTTTCTAGTCGAGAAAAGATTGTTTTCGCTTTTCTCAAAGAAGCCCCCCATGTCAAGGACTGGTGGGAAACCTACTACAAGTAGAAGGATGAAAATACTGGCTCACCATTTTCAGTCACACCCACCTGGAATTCATTATGGGATGTTTTCAAGGAGAAGTACTACCCTGTCGGAAGCTATGAGGATGAATACATAAAGTGGACCACGCTGTGGTAGGGAAGGGACCAAGACGTGCCGGAGTTCACCAATCTTTTCCATACCCTTCACTCAAAGTTGGGTATCAAGGATTCGAAGCAGCATTTGATACTCAAATACTGCAGTTGCCTACACAAGTACATCGAGGAGGAAATAGAATTCCTGAACATCTCCTCGATCAGCATAGCATACCGATATGCCATCAAGGTCGAGCAAAATTTTAAACATTAGAAGCGAGACTTTGGATCTCTGAATCTGAAGCAAGGGAAAGGTGCCCCTAAACCACAAAACAAAGGACAAAGCTAAGGTAGGGCAGCCCAGAACAACCTGCCAAAGTTGCAAGCAAAGAACATCACTGCGAAGCCGAAAAATGACATGGGAAAATGGTGTGAGTTCCATAAGAGCTCCACTCACAACACAAGTGAGTGTCGGGCCAAGGAGTCACTGGTGGCTGAGCTAAAGGTTTCAGAATCAGATGCATGTTCCAACTCTGAGTCAGAACATGACAAGGGGAATGACAAAGGGAAGTAGATCATTGATGCGGATCCCAACGCCACTGTTGCTACTGCCAAGATCCAGAAAAATGAACCTGAAGATGCAGAGGAGGAGGAGCGTCTCTTCGACTCCCAAATGTGGGTAAAGGGCTCTCGACTATAGTTCATTGTCGATATCGGGAGCCAAAGAACGTCATTTCAGTAGAGGTTGTGAAGCGGTTGGGCTTACAAACTACAGCACATCCACAACTGTACACCATCGGGTGGCTTCACCAAGGACAGGATCTTCGCATGAGCCAACAGTGTCGCCTTCCATACAACATCAAGCCCTTCACAGATGAGGTATTGTGTGACATTGCTACCCTTGAAGTTTGTGATGTAATATTAGGACAAACATACTTGTGGAAGTGACATGTTGTGTATGAATCAAGGCCCTGTGTTGTTATTATTACATTGGGAAATAAGTTGTATAGGATACTAGCGGTAGCACTGCCTACCGCCATCTCTGTGATTACTGCAAAAAAATGCAGTAAGCTTATTTCCAAAACCGAGAAATTTGTTTTCCAGATGATACAGCCTCAAGGAAAGAAGAAGATGGTGGCCACGACCTCCAGACAGGGCCCCTCCGCACGATAACTATAGATGGACAAGTCATGGAGGAGTACAAGGACATATTCACCTCCCCTGCAGGGGTTCCTCTACACTTTCAGGTCAAGCACTCCATCAATCTGACCCCAGGTGCGCCGCTACCCAATGGACTAATGTATCGGTGTTTTGTTTTGGAGAACGATGAAATCAAGAGGCAGATTCAGGAGCTCTTACAAAATGTCACGTCCATCCAATTTCATCACCTTGCGGGAGCCCAATCGTGTTGGTACGGAAGAAGGATGGGACTTGAAGAGTCTGTATTGGCTATGGGGCGTTGAACAAGAACACTGTTCGTAATAGGTACCCGATCCCATGGATTGATGACCTCCTGGACCAACTAAAGGGGGTGAAATATTTCAGCAAGATCGATCTTAAGTCAGGATACCACCAATTACCAATCAAACCCTGTGATGGGTGGAAGACTGCCTTCAAAGCCAAGGAGGGCCTTTTCGAATGGTTTGTTATACCTTTCAGATTGACGAATTCTCCTGCAACCTTAATGAGGCTAATGGATGACATCTTGCGGCCATTCACCAACTAATTTGTATTGGTATACTTGGATGACATTCTGTTCTTCAGCCAGAGTTGGGAAGAGCACCTCCACCACATCCGATAGGTTCTCTAAACACTGTGGCAACACAAGCTATGTGCCAATTTGGAGAAATGCACTTTTGGCATGACCCAGGTTCAGTATCTCAGATACATTATTGATGAACATGGGGTGCATGTGGATCCAGCCAAGATCCAAGTCATTCGGGATTTGCCATCTCCAACCACTCTGACAAAGCTCCACAACTTTCTAGGTCTTGCCAACTTCTACCGCAGGTTCATGTTGGGGTTTTCTCATATCACTTGGCCCTTGAGTCAAGTCACCAAGGGAGGAGAAAAAGCAAAATTCTTTTGGTCTGAATCTCAACAAAAGGCATTCATAGAGTTGAAATATTGCCTCTGCACGGCACCAGTGTTCGTGTTACCAAATTTACAACAACCATTTGAGGTCGAGACAGATGCCTCTGACTATGCTATTGGGGAAGTCCTTACTCAACACGGGAATCCAGTGGCATATCACAGTGAAACACTTTAAGAGACTGTCCAGAAGTATCCCACTTATGATAAAGAGATGTATTCCATTGTGTAGGCCTATCGACAATGGAAGCATTACATTTTGGGGAAGGAAACCGTCATCGACACAGACCATTGACCCCTGCAGTTCATACAGACCCAAGGGAAATTGCAGAATGATCGCCATCAGAAGTGGCCTACATACCTGCAAAAGTTCCATTTGAATATCAACTATAAGAAGGGCAGCACCAATAATATTGCATATTGCCTTAGTCGACCACCGATCATGGCATTAACCACTGTGCTCAACTCTTGTGGGCATGAGACTTCTGAGTGGCCACTTCTCTACAAAAGTGACCCAAAATTCAGCCACACATACTAGACACTCTTGGAGGGTTGGCATGTTCCAGATTTTCACCTCCAGGATGCCCTGTTATACCACCTGGGTCACCTTTGTGCTCCTTCAAGTGAGTGTGCCAAGATGATTTGCGAAGCACACTACAGTCGGGCTGTTGGGCATTTTGGGGTTGAGAAAATAGTGGCAGTACTACAAAAGTATTTCTATTGGCCGAATCTTCGACAGGATGTTGGGAAGTACATCAGATCATGTACTACCTATGCCATTTCCAAACTAACGATCAAGAAGTAAGGCCACTATGCCCCGCTGCCTACCCCTAGTTGACCTTGGGAATCCATCTCCATGGATTACATGTCAGGCCTTCCTTCCACTAAGCATGGAAATGACTGTGCTTTTGTGGTCATTGATAGGTTCTCGAAGATGGCCATTATGGCAGCCTACAAGAAGAATATCATAGTAGAAGCCACCGCTAAACTCTTCGTTGAATGAGTGTGGGTGCACTTTGGGATCCCACAGTCTATCATGTTAGATCAGGACAGTCGGTTCCTCAGTACATTTTGGTCTAGTCTCTGGTCAATGTTGGACACCAAACTCACTAAGTCCACAGCCTTCCATCCTCAAACTGATGGCCAAACATAGGTTGTCAATAGGATGATTGTGCACATTCTGCGCATTTACAACTCAAAGAATCCATGCACATGGGACGAGAGCCTCCCCTATGTTCATCATAGCTACAATCGAGCTCTTCACAACTCAACTGGCCACAACCCTTTTCAGGTGGGCTTGGGATTCCAGCCACTATGCTCCATTGATGTGGCCATGCCACTTGCAGCTACTTACATAGATTCGGCTCATGTCCAGTCCGAAACAGACAAGGCAACCAGCTTCATTGAGCACATCCAACATATTCGCCAGCACGTCCATGACATTCTAGAGAAATCAAATGCCAAGTACAAGCAGCGACATGATCAACATCTAGTGCCATACAGTTTCAGGTGGTGGCAAAGTTTTAGTTGCATTTGCAAAAGGGAATGCCTTACTGGAGCATTCAGAAATGAGACCACTCTTTAAATTGGTCCTTACCCATTTTTTAAGGTTGTGGGAGGCCAATGCATTTGAGCTCAACATTCCCCCATTCCTTGGCTTACACCTAGTGTTCAATGTGGACCGCCTCAGCCATACTTTCCACATTGCTAGACACATCCGCATTGCAGAACAACTCACACCCACAGAATTAAATCCAGATTGCATGGAACAAGCTGCAACTGATCAGATCATGGATAATAGATCAAGAACACTCACCAACAAAATATCCAACTGCATCGAGTTGTCAAAGCAGGCCAACTCCTTCACCAGGGCAAGTGGCTCACCAAGGACCAAGTTCAACAAAAGTTTCCTCATCTCATGGACGAACTGAACACAATGGGGACCATTGCTTCCTAAGGGGGGAGGAATGATCCAGGTAGATATTGGTGGCCACCTGCCAATTCTACCTAGACCCCCACCATTGTTTCTCTCAGCATTTTTGGTTTCCTTAATTGTAGCACAACTTACTATTTTTAGTAGTTTTTCGGGTCCTGAACTTCTGGAGCCGTTTTGAGGCCCTAAACAACATTTTTTGGGAAATATGGTGGCAACATGGGTCCATGGACCGATGTTTCCCTTCCCAAAGTGGTAGTGCTCAGATAGACCTTTCTAACAAGCTATTTTACACGTCAAACAGAGATCGTATGCCAAAGTTACGACCCAGGGAAGTTGATGTGCCAATTTACCCAAACAAGGCCCATAGTTTGGTGTTTCATCTTCTAGGGTTAGGTTTTGAAATGTTAAGGGTTTTCCATTGTTTCTCAACAATAAATAGGCCTTCAAGCCTCATTGTAACACAACTCAGAGGCATGTAGCCACCACATCTCTTCTTAAAGATAAGCTACCATCACCCTAGCTGGTTTTTTTCCATTATTGTTTGTAAGCATATTTCAATATTTTACATTAATGAAATGAAGTATTATTTCCACTGCATATTTGTGTTTATGGTTATCTCTGTAATTTGTTGTGTTCCTGTTTAAGTCCGGATCACGTATACACGCAGGTTAAAAGAACAAAAGGAGCATATAACATATACATGCACTTTCATAAGAAGAAAAGTGCGTACATCTTGGAAAACCAAGTTTTTGTTTCAAGGTATTGATCCATGGTATTTGGTCCGGGGTATTTGGTCTAAGATATTGACCCTGGTATTTGGTCCAAGGTATTGGTCCTAAGTGGTTTTGGTCCAAGGTATTAAGGAAGGCCTAAGAGTATATAAGGAGGAGAAGATCATTAGGCCAAGGTGTGCAAGTAATAAGATTCTAGGGAATACTTCTCTCTGAAGTATATTTTATGTTGCAGGGTTATGTTTGGGACTAGATCTGAAATATTCATGTGCACTGTGAGTTCAATATTAGAGCAGGAATCATGAGACTTGAAATGACTTATTCTTGAATGATCTGATAATGTGTGAGACTAGATCTGATGTTTTGCACCTATTCTTTTTGTTATCTATCATGATCTAGGTCTGTCTAAAGTCTGGAATTGCAACAGAATTCTGAGTCAATATTTGTAGATCTGTACATAGGTTCGTCTCAGCCAAAGAGCATATACACGTAGGTTCAGTTCCTTCAAGTAGCGTATACTAAAGAAAAACTTATTTTCAAATCCGATTGATCTATCTGATAAAATTATGTTATGTTACTTTTGTCTATCAATGAAGTCTTCTTAGATCTGAATGTAAAACTGAATGCATAAGGATACTGGCATTTGATTGATTGATTGTATAAGTGAGAAGAAGTGATCTATGTCCCTGCCTATGTAAAGCTCTAAAAGTTGATAGTAAACATTTAGAATATTGATAGTTGGTACAAAATTGATTCAAAAGTTTATGTTTGCAGTAGTTTTAAAGGTATAAGCAGGTTCAATTAATGAAAGTAGTGTACACATGCAGTTTGGGTACAACCAAATAGTGTATATATTATAATGCATGATTTTTGAGGTTACAACTGGTTCTGAATGATGATCCAGGGTTCTGGTTTCAGTACAGTGTTTTGGTGTGAGTGATCTGATTGTTCATATTAATTGAATATTGGTTGACGTAGTTTAATTTTAAAATCTTTGATGGGTCTAGTATGAAAATTTGATGAAATATGGCCTTCAATTTCTGGTGTTGGGATCGAGGATTATCCAGTCTAAAAATTCATGAAACGTGGTCCCTAGTGGAAGAGTGGAGTTTTTTGTAGGCTGGCACCTATGTACTAGTATAACATATTGGCTAGTACAAGAGCTAGGGGGTTGTAGCTCCCTTCTAGTAGAAGCTGGAGAATGAGAGAAGGTTGTAACCTTCTGCAGGTAGAAGTCTCCGTACTCGTATGAGTCTGCACCAGTACAAGATTGTGAGTATGTTTTCTTATTATTAAAATAATACAGAGATGACAGCAACAGGTGGTTTTTACCCAAATTGAGTTTCCATCTTAAATCTTGGTGTTCATGTGTGTTTCTTATGTGTGATGCTTTATTCTACTTTTACTACATTGTCTAATAAATCTCTGATATACTGGTTTAAGCTGAACACATGATAAATTGTCTAAATCACAAGTTCTTTGCATATAAGCTAGTTTCTTTAAGCACAATTGCGTATACACACTAGTTCACTTCACTGAAGTGGAGTATATAAATCTGTTTTGGAAATAAATTTTTTGATTTCATAATACTGATTCACCCCCCTCTCAGTATTATTTCCAGCACAGTTTGAGAAACAAACTTATATATATATATATAATATATATATATATATATATAATATTTATATATGATTCACATTTTTCTTTATGGCTCAAACATGAGCTAGCTCGAGGTGTCAAGATACTTTGAACCCGTGCCTCTCAATAGTAAAGGTACTTAACAACAAAGACTCATCAATTTACTAACCTGAAGGTATATATATATATATATATATATTTATATTATATATATTATATATATAATTATATTATATATTATTATATATATATTTTATATTTGACATGAATTATTTTATTTATGATTTTACATTCTTAGACTTTAAATATTAATATTTCCTAATCATATTTGGGGTAGTTAGAAATATATCCATAGGACTCTATATACATTATTTTTTAATTGTTATATATTTAATCCGTATTAATTTTTATTATCAATATAATTAAATGTTATATATCACTCTACAATAAAATTGAAAAAAATAAACATAACATACCATATAAAAAAATAGAACAATGATTTATTAAATTATATATTTGTATTAAGTAAGCTAAGAGTATGGTCATATCAAATTTACCAAATTATTTTTACTTAAATTAACTAATTCCATTAATTAGGTTAAAATATTTTTACTGAATAGAAAATTAAAATTAAAAAAATATAATATATTCATAATGCGTTTCTCCAACTTATGTGAAGACACTAAATATTATTGTTCGAAGAATGGAATAGAGGTGACTGGTTTTTTCACTTTTATATTTCAGGTAAATTTGTTTAAAAAGGTTGTAATGGGAATCTTGAGTCATGCTCTTCTGCAAATATTTTTAACATATTAACTTTTAACATCATTTAAACAACAAAATAACGGTGACTAAGATGTCACCGAGCTCAACATTTAAGTTTTAAAAGAGACTCCTACAAACATAGATGCACACAAATGAAGAAAAAAAAGTTGAATATCCACATTCCAAAAAGGAAAACAAATATTTCTTACCACATCAAACAATAATGTGGTATTAGAGTGAATAGGGTGTCACTAGATTAACAGTGGATTTCACTCTAAACACAGGTCTCAGAATAAGGTCAAAATACTTACATAATCATAGTTTAACTGCTTTCCAGCAACACTTTCTAAAAAATAAAAATGTGACTCAAGCAAAGGGAAAGGCTCCAGAGTTGATAATGGTATCCTATTCCAAACACTCAAAATTAATTTTTCCATGCATAGCATAAACTCCACAATTGGAGAGCCTGTTAGCCTGACAAGTCTACTACATGAAAATATGATAGAAGGAGATTGAGTGGAAACATGAATTCATAGAGGCATTCTGGTCCAACTAGTGGCATAGAGATGGAACAGTAAAAAGGAACATCCCCAAGGCCCAGTTGATAGTCACCTTTGAATCTCTAGTGACCCCAACTAGTGACATAGAGATGGAATAGTAAAAAAGGACTTCCCCAAGGCCCAGTTGATAGTCACCTTCGAATCTCTAGTGACCAATATTTCCTCCACCATGAGCCACAATGCATATATGACGCTATACCAAAAAGCCAACACTTCAGCCCTCGTATTTGTGCGCAAACCAACAGACCAGTAAAGTTGTATCTCCTAGAAGGGGAGAAAGAAATAACTACACTATAACCACACTGTTGGAAATAACACTGAGAGGGGGGTGAACCATTATTATCAGATCTATAATTTTATTTCCCAAATAGATTTATATACGCTACTTCAGTGAAGTGAACTAGCGTCTACACATGACTGTGCTTAAAGCAACCAACCTATATGCAGAGAACTTTTGGTTTGGACAATTTATCATGTATTAAGCTTAAACGAGTATATCAGATATTTATTAGATAGCGCAGTAAAAGCAGAATAAAGAATCACACATAAGCAACACAAATGAACACCAAGATATAAGGTGGAAACCCAATGTGGGTAGAAACCACCTGCTGCTGTCGTCTTTGTCTTCTTTTAATAATAAAAAAAATTGTTTACAATCTTGTACTGGTGCAGACTCATACTAGTATATAGGCACCCACCTGCAAAATGCTACAACCTTCTCTCATTCTCCAGCTACTACTATAAGGGAGCTACAACCCCCTAGCTCTTGTACTAGCCAATATTTTTACTAGTACGTA
The DNA here is from genome assembly GCA_000404065.3 of Pinus taeda. Classification (NCBI taxonomy): domain Eukaryota; kingdom Viridiplantae; phylum Streptophyta; class Pinopsida; order Pinales; family Pinaceae; genus Pinus; species Pinus taeda. The sequence goes on along the minus strand of APFE030218018.1, from coordinate 37,861 downwards.
GGTGTCATCCTATAGAAAACTCCACTCTTCCACCAGGGACCACGTTTCATGAATTTTCAGACTTGATACTCTTGGAACACAACAACACAATTAGAAGGCCACGTTTCATCCAATTTTCATACTAGACCCATCAACAACATTGAAAATCATAAAATCATAATTGCAATACAACCATCAAATACATCTGCATCAACCAATCATTGAAACTCAATCATCACTTTCTGAATCAACCAAACCTAAATCAATCAATCACTTGACAACCCATCATCACTGTAGCAAATCACAATCAATCAATCTAATCATTCAAAATACTGTCACCAGAATACAGTCACCAGAACCTAAAGCAGAACCTAGAACTCTACAACAATAGACAAAAATAACTAAAACTTTAAACATCATACTTCATAAGGTATACACTACTTCCATGTGTCGAACCAGCATGTATACACACTTTTACCAAAAGGAACCAACGTACAGAACTGCAAATTCAAATTTATGATGTATACGCTACTTTGATATGCTGAACTAGCGTGTATACACTCTTTTACTAAAGCAAACCTACATACAGATCTATAAATACTAACTTCAAACATCACAACTATTCCAGACTTCAGTCATACCGGGATCATCACATTTATAGAATAAAACATGTATCAGTATTCAAATCTAGACTATTCAAGATAAAACCACATAATGATAATGCTTTTAAGCCTTTATGATCCCGGTTCATCAACCTTCATCAGCCATATAGGTGCATCCTTAGATCAGATCAAGAAAACCATAAGAAGCTCATCAACATGCATATATTATCCAACACTTCATAAGATATTCAAATCCTTGCACACCTCTGGCCTAATGATCTTCTCCTCCTTATATAGCTTTAGGCCTTTCTCAATACCATGGACCAAAACTACTTAGGACCAATACCTTGGACGAAATACCCCGGACCAATTAAGGAAAACATCTTTTACATCCATTTGGTATACTTTGAATTTCTGAAAGCTAGAAAGAGCAAGAAACATCCTTATGGCTTCACGTCTAGCAACAGGTGCAAAAGTTTCTTCAACATCTATACCTTCTTGTTGAGCATACACTTTACAAATAAATCTGGCCTTGCTTCTAATGACTTCTCCATTTTCATTCAGCTTGTTTTTGAATATCCATTTAGTTTCTATAATATTTTTATCATGAGGTCTAGGAACTAATTCCCAAGTATTATTCTTTTCAATTTGCTCAAGTTCTTCATTCATGGCCTTGACCCAACATTCATCTTTGCATGCTTCATTTACATTTTGAGGTTTAGTCGAGGATAATAATGCTAGATAGCTTCAGGTCTCTGTAGAAGTTCTTCTTGTCTATACACCTGCCCCTTTTTCCCCTAAAATTTGAGTTTTTGGATTATTTTTTCTGAGCATACCTGGACGAAGTATTTTCTTCTATCATTATCTCTTATTCTGGTGCTTCATTAGCTTCTTCTTCAATATCATTGCGATTTGATGTGGGAAAATAATCACCATATTCTTCATTGTTATAATCTTCTTTTTTTATCTCTTTTGGATTTTTGCATGCTTCATCAACTACAATATCAATACTTTCAACAATTTTCCCAAGTCTTTTTATATAACATTTATATCCTTTACTTCGGGAAGAATAACCAAGAAGAATACATTCATCTGCTCTGGGCTCAAACTTACCAAGTTTTTCATCAGACCTTTTGATATAACATTTGCTTCCAAAAACTTTAAAGTATTTTACAGTAGGAGTCTTACCATACCAAGGTTCATGTGGAGTTTGAGTGCTATTTACCCGAACATTTTCTTGGTTGAGAATAGTTACCACATCGAATGCAGCTTCACCCCAGAATGTTGCAGGAGTTCCAGATTCATCTAGTATAGCTTGAGCCATTTGTTGAATAGTTCTGCTCATTCTTTCTACCACTCCATTTTTCTGAGGAGTCCTTGCGGTGGAGAATTTCCTTTTTATTCCATGTTGTTCATAAAAGTCAAAGAATTCATCTGACGTAAATTCCCCTCCTCGATCAGACCTTAGGCATTTTATTTTTTGATCTGATTCATTTTCAACCAAAGCTTTGAAGGTTTGGAACTTTTCAAATGCTTCATCTTTATGCTTTAGAAGACCTATCCAACACATTCTAGAAAAATCATCAATGAACAAAATAAAGTAATCTTCTCTACAAGGTGACTTATTCCTTGATGGTCCACATAAATCAGTATGGACAAGTTCAAGAGGCTTACTAGCTGACCCTTCTTTTTCAATGAAGTGAGCTCTGTTTTTCTTACCAATTTGACATGGTTTTCATATTGTATTTTCAGGGATGCTGATATCTGGAAGATCATGAAAAACCTTGAATCTGCATGCTTTTCTTATTTGAGAAAAGCTTAGATGTCCCAGTCTTCTATGCCACAGCCAGTTTTCATCATTTTTGCTTAGATAACACTGTTGTTGTTCTCCCTTGAGTATGTATAAATTGTTTGGAGTTCTTGTACCTTTGATCATTGTCTCTCCTGTATAAAGTTCATGAACAACACATCCATTTGATCGGAACACAAATTCATTTCCCTGATCACACATTTGACTGACGCTCAATAGGTTATGCTTTAAACTGTCTACATACATAACATTTCCAGCTTTAACCTTTCCTTTCAAGAAAATAGAACCTTTACTTTTTATGATAGTAGGAGTGTCATTTCCAAATGAGACATTCTTTTCCTTTTCTAAGGAATTATATGAGTGAAGCTTTTCTTTGTCACCTGTCATGTGTTTGGAGCATCCACTATCAATGTACCACTGATTTTCTTATCATTCTACATACAAGGCTATACCACATATTTTTGTTTGAGATTCTTTCCTTCTCCATATCTTGGGATTTAATGTTATGAAACCAGCTCACAAAAAGATAGAAAAGCTAGATCAACGCCTTAGAATTCAGCCTCTTTGAGGGGGCAACCT